>RJWT010014617.1:0-7500 GCA_004365215.1 Cuniculus paca | reverse complement strand
TTTCTATCATCTATTTTCTATTTTGCTCTTTAAATTAAGAGAAACCATGTGATAGTTAACCTTCTTTGTCTGATCTATTTCACTTGGCATTATGGTCTCAAGGTGCATCCATCTTCCATCAAATGACTCACATTTATTCTTCTTTATGGTTAAGTAGTGCTCCATTATGTATATACCATATTTTCTTTATCTATTTCTGTTTTGTAGAGGTAAAAAAAATTGTAGAAAAGGTCATATTATCAAAAATAATACACAGATTTAATCTACATGCAGAGGAATAAATCTTGACCCATATCTCTCACACTCTATCAAGTTAAAAGCAAAAAATTTGATGTACTAGCCAAAGTAGAATTCAAAGGAAAAAACAGTATCAAGAATAAAGAATATTCCATAATGATAAGACAATTGACTAATAAAGATGATAAAACAATTTTAAATGTATAATTCTTAACAGTATAATTTCAAAATGTATGAAGAATATTTAACTGAGAGAATAGTCAAATCAATAAGAATTTAACAACTTTTAATTACTGCTTGATAGAACAAATACCTTAGATATCTTATTATTAAGTATAGATAAAAATTTAAATAAGTATTTAAAATTTTCCATCAAATATTTCTCTCAAACAACTTTCAATAGGTTAATATTATAAAATATTCACCACAATAGAATATCTCATGGCTCATACATTAAACCTGAGTATATTTGAACTTTGGAAATCATGATGAGTACATACGATAATCTGAAGCATACTAAATTATAAACAGGTAAATTTGTCAAGAAAAATAACTTATTTGGAAAATAAAATACTTCTATGCATTGTTTAGTATTGCCATTTTTAAAATTTCCAATATTGGTACTTGTTTTGGTTACTTTCCTATCGTTGCTGGAACAAAACACCTGACGCCCAAAGTGAAGCAAGGAAAGGTTTATTTAGCTTACAGTTTCTGGGGATTTCAGTCCATAATCAGCTGGCTCCAAGGCAGGGTGGCATGGCACTGGGGCAACAATTCAAGGCCACAGCCAGAGCAAAAGGGGAAAAAAAGCAAACCTCTTCTCCTCCCTAACAGGCCACCCCTTCTCCAGGGCGGTTGTAGCACTCACAAAATCTCCTTGCCCTCCTTTGCACAGGATAAGGATATTTACAAAGTAAGAACCCTGGCTCCTGCTGAGTCTCTCAGTTAAACTTCTAAACTTCTCAAGTTGACACAATGTATCAATCATACCAATTCACCGCTTGCCAACTTGGCAACCAGACATATTTCTTTAAACCAACCTCCAGATACCAAAACATGCTTATTCTTAACATTTTGCAACTTGAACATTATAACAGTTTAACAATCCTTAAGAACCAGCATTAAGTCTATCAACATTATACTACATTGGCAACATAATATTTTGTCCTTTGCCCCCCAAAGACTCATGCACACCCCTTTATGCAAAAGGCATTTAGTCCATCTGCAAGACTTGCCAAAGTCCTAACAGTTACAGCATTGCCAGAAAGCTCAATTCCCAAGTCTCCTCCAAGATATAAGGCATACTCTTAGCTCCAAGCCCCTGTACAAATAAAAACAAAGTTAAACACTTCCAACATGCAAAGGCACAAGACAGACATTCCCATTCTGCAAGTTACAAACAGGAGGGTACAAAGGATTGGGACAAAACTAGTCCAAAAGCCAGCAGGGCAAACATTAAGTCCTGCAGTTGCACGTCCAGTATCTGAAGCAATGTGTGGCAAATTGTGAGCTCCAAAGGGCTTGTGTGACTCCACCCCTATGGCACTTCTGGTGGTTACTGATTCCATGGCTTCTCTCGGGATGTCTCTGCTCCTCTATTGCAGGTTTCCTTAGATGATCTTTGTTCTTGGCTTTTCCAAATTTCTGGGGTCTCCAATGCACCTTTGGCTTCACATTCACAGCTTCACACACTGCCTTCTCAGGGGCACACTGCCTGGCCTCCTAGGCCCTCTGAAATAGGGGTGGAAGCTGCCTTAAACTCAGAACTCATGCATTCTGTATGCACTTGAAACAAGCACCACATGGATGATGCTGACGTCTGCTGCCAGCTGGAGCAGTAGCCAGGCTTTCCTTTCTCTTGGTTATAGGAGTCAAGCACCTGGATCCCTGGACACTCTGAACCTGATTGCAAGGAACAGATTCTCTATGCTGCTGCCACTCTGGAACCTCTTGGAGCCTCTGCCTCCATTCTGGAACATGGTGCTCTGAGGCTTTCTCCTCAAAGCAGTCTTCCACCTTTGCAGTTTGGAAGCTGCAAAGATTCAAGACTTGCTGCTTTTTGCACTGCCTTCAGGCCATCTTTTCTATTTCTCTGTTCCTTCTCAGTAATTGAGGTCTCAGCCCTATCTTTAGAGTCCACAACTTTACTGGAGCTTCCTTTCTGGCCAAACTCATGTTTCAAATCACCCTGCCGGGCTCTGTGCTCTTGGTTCACAATGTAAATCTGGCTAAAAGCCCCCAACAATAGCCCTACCACAACTTCAATGTTTGACTGCCTTGAATTTTCTTTTGCCAGATTAATCAGTCCACCATCCCTTATCTGTCTCAGGCAAAGGCTCTGGACATAGCAAAATGCAGACAAACTTTCTGCCAAGCCATAACACATATCAACTGGAGTCCAACACCCAATGCAGTCCTTCTTCCCAGCAGAAACCTCCTGAGCCTGGTCCTTATCAACAGGCCTTCTATCAGCCTTCTGGTCTCCTGAGCTCTGACCAGAATCTCCCCTACAGAAGAGCCTAAGCTGTTCCAGCTCTATGCGCACAGGCGACACCTTGGAAACTTTCCAAACTCCTTCCACAAGCCATTCCCAAAGGCTCTTGATCCACATGGTCAGATACAGTCAAAGCAACGACCCCACTCCACTGGTACCAAATTCTGTATTGGTTACTTTGCTCTCATTGCTGGGACAAAACACCTGACACCCCAAGTGAAGCAAGGAAAGGTTTATTTAGCTTACAGTTTCTGTGGATTTCAGTCCATAATCAGCTGGCTCCAAGGCAGGGTGGCATGGCACTGGGGCAACAATTCAAGGCAGCAGCCAGAGCAAAAGGGGAAAAAAAAAAAAAACCTCTTCTCCTCCCTTACACAGGCCACCCCCCCTCCAGGGCCATTGTAGCACTCACAAAATCTCCTTTCCCTCCTTTGCACAGGATGAGGAGATTTACAAAGAACCCTGGCTCCCTGCTGTGTCTCTGTTAAACTTCTAAACTTCTCAAGTTGACACAATGTATCAACTATAATAATACTTGTGTTTGTTTTCATGTGATCAGTCTTAGCATATGTCAATAAAATATGTTAAGTTCTTCAGAAATCAATCTTGTTTATAAATCTATGTCTGTCATTAGTTTCTACCTGTATTTTTATATTTTTGCCATTCTACTATTTCCTTTAGCTTTAAGGTAATCCTTTTTGAGCAGCTGCTTAGGTTATTGGTTTTTCACCTCTTTTTTTATTATGAACCTTCAAAACTGTAAGCTTTTAGTAACTTCCACTATTGTGCATGTATCACATCAGTGTTAACATATTTTAGCATTATTATCATTTACTTTGAAATATTTTCTTATTTTGTTGGATTTTCTCTTTGATGTGTACATTTTACAGATGTTTAAGAAAATGCTCTTTTATAGTAAAACATACACAGAATGATGTAGGAATAGACACTATATCTGCATTTTATTTTAGAAGACAATTATGATAAAACATAATGTTAAAATTGGAAAAAGTCTGTACATAGTGAGTACTGATATGATTATGCCAACTTTTCTTAGGCTGAATTATCCTAAAATGAAAATTTCTAGTTAATTACATCTTTCACTCAATTATTAAAATATTTATTTGAAAAATACAAGGATTGCCAGGCAAATTGGTGGACGCCTGGAACCCTAGGACTCAGGAGGCAAAGGCTGGAAGATTGCTGCAAATTTGAGTCTAGCCTAGGCTATATAAGGAGCTCAAGACCAGCCTGAATTTTGTAGTAAGACCCTGTCTCAACAAAACAAAAGAAAACAACCAGAAAAAGTACAAAATTATAAACATATTTCATTATGTTAAAAGCTAAAACAGAACTATGTGTGATCAACTTTATACATTAAAATTATATGTAAAATGTATATTTACTCCAAATGAATGTTCATAATAATAATTCTTCTTAATCACAGAATAGAAATAGTACCTTTGTTTTGATAGGTCATATTGATGAACAAGATAGAATGCATCATATTTATAATGAAACATTAAAAGATAACTTTAATATTCAGAAATTACTTTGGTAGACCAGTTATCATAATTACCAGCCAAGGTAAAATTTGAAGCAATTGCCAGGTACTTTATTGGTAAAAAATATTTAATAAAATGTTTATCTTAATTCATTAACATGTATTATAAGTGTTTTAGTATTATTTCTGGAGTTAATCATTTTAGACTTCATAGTTTAAAAAAAAGATTTGAAAGTGACATTTTGAGTTTACATTTAATATTTGGTCAATTATATTTCTAAATATTTCTCGACAAATCTAGCATTTATGGTTTCTATCACTTTTAATGTGGTTGATTTTTTTTAAATCCTCATAACATAGAAGATGCCCTAATATATTTTTTGTGATTCATATCACTAAAGATCAAATTTAGAAATGAAAAAAAATACAATTCACTTTTCATCAAATATGTTTTTCCTACTGATATACCAAGTGAGTGATGTGAACTGTAAACCAGCCATCTGCTATGTTTCAGGTTTTGTAGTACAATTGTTTCCTTCATCATTATGTTAGCAAAAATTGTATGTTCAGTCATGAGATGAGTTTCTGGGCATAGTTTCCTTCCAGATGTAATTTTTATGATCACCAAATTTTGTTTCCTTTGCAATTTAGTCATCTAGTACAAAATTACAGAATCCCTACTATATAAATCATTTTTATTTGATTTGAAAATAATTGTGATTTCGAAATAATTGTAGATTTGTTCTGTATTATCTGAGATTTATTCAATGTAAAGTGACACAAGTTAGTTTCAGAAAAAAAATCAAAAGATAAGCACAAGGACTAAATTGGAAAAATAATGAGAATTTGTACTTGAACTAGACTTTGAATAATAAATTTTCAAAGTCAAGGATAAAGGAATGATGATTGAAAAATTGCATGCATGAATTAAATTTTAAAATCACTCTTTTATTATAATTTCAATAAAATTTTGGTGATGTCGACCCAAAAGAAAATTATGAGACTACCTTACACTAGTACAAGGAGTGTGCAGGGGGTAATTGAAAATATCATGAGCATTTAAATTAAAAAAAATTTTTTTAGTAGAAGATGCATTGCCAAGCATGATGTGTTGAAAACAAGGAGGGGAGGTATTTTCAGTATTTTGAGGGGCTTAATGGCAATGTATCTGTTACTGGAGTGCACACTTTAATATAAATATTCATCATATGTTTTTATCACCACTCATTGATCAAACCTCTTTCAAATAAAACCATCACGCTGTGTCCTTATTCACCTTATTCCCTGGATCTGGAACCATGTAATTTACAGATTTTTCCTGAAGTTCAAATGACCACGTAAGGTAAAACTTTTGAATCAATTCAGGAGATTAAGACAACCACAATAAAGTAACTAAAGTCACAAAAGAAGACTTCTGGAATTCTTTTAGAAAGTGTCAATACTGAACTAATTGTATTTGAAGCAAAGGAAATACTTTGAGAGGAGGCTAAGAACAACATATCTTTTATTATAATGAGTTCCTTCAATTTAAAAACTCATTCTTATCAGGGGTTTAGCTCAGTGGCCTTAGCACCTGCCTGGCAAGCGTAAGGTCATGAGTGCGATCCCTGGTGCCACAAAACAAACAAACTAAAAAATGAACAAAAACTCATGCTTTTTTTTAAATCAGACCTCTTATTTATAGGCCTAAATGATTTTATATATTTAGAAGATCTATTGATTTTGGTATTTATTTAGAAGTAAATGTGTGCATAGACAAATATATAGACAATTGGTCCGAGACAAAAACAAGAATATCACTCAAACTCTCACAAGATTTAAACTTTCACTTTTTCATTGCTGAAACAAAATACTTGACATCTACAACCTAAAGATGGAGGGTTTATTTGGCTTATGGTTTCAGTGGTTTCACTCTATGGTTGGCTAGTAGAAACAACATGGTAGAAAGGCAATGAAGAGGATAACTACTTCCCTCACATCAGCTAGGAAGCAGAGAGAGCTGGGAAAGCTAGAGAGAGATAGTCATATCTCTATAACCCATTGTTCACTTGCAACAGGCCCTTAATTACTAGCAGCTCATTTAACTGTGAACTTTTTTTTTTTCTTGGCAGCACCAGGGGTTGAACTCACGACCTTGTGCTTGCCAGGCAGGTGCTTAGACCACTGAGCTAGATCCCCAGCCTTGGTGTTTTTGAGACAGGGTCTCACTATGCCATTCAGGCTGGCCTTGAGCTCACTTTGTAGCCCAGGCTGGTCTTGAACTCACAACGATCCACCTGTCTCAGCCTCCCGAGTGCTGGGATTACAGGCGTGAGCCACCATGCCCAGCTTAACTGTGAACTTATCAGTGAATTAATCTGTTGATGATTCTAGTGTCCCCATGATCTAGTCAATTTCTCAAAGCCCTCACACAGGAGATTTCTGGAAGACCTTTCAGAGCTAAGTCAAAACAAAACAAAACAAAACAAAACAAAACAAAACTTTATTAGTCCCTTAGTTGATACTTTGGTTGCCAGCTAAAGAAATTCTACTTTGTCAGGTTAAGACACGAATTGAAAAAAACAGTCTATGGACCAAATTTAGCTGGCCAGCTGTTATTGTGAATCAAGTTTAATTGCAGCACAGTAATATCCATCATCTGATTTTAATAAGTACACCTTAACCATATGTTTCTCAGAGACTAAATTATTCAAAATCTAGCCCTTTACAGCAAATGTTCACTGAGTTTGGGCTAAAACAGACAAATGAAATCCAGCAGGGTCTGCGCATCTTAGTGAGTCATCAGGATTCTAACCCCATATCTTCCCATATCACCTCCAAGTGTGTTCTGCCTAAGCAGCTCTTGGAACTCAGACACAGAAATATTGGCCCAGAAGTTAGACACTCCAAAAACAGTATTACCAAAAATTTTAACTAAGTTCATGGAAGTCATTGTCTCCATTTATGTCTGAATCTCATGTCATTATGCACTCATTAGTGAAGTAAGAACCAGAATTCACTTGGACTGGAAATCAGGATCAGGAACCACCAAAGGAAAATTATGACACTGTGAATAACCATGCAAGTAAGTAAAGTTAACCCATGTCTAGCATGTTAGAAACACAAGAGAAGGGTTAGCTCTTGGAGACAGGAAAAAATCCACATCAGTCAAAATGAGATAAAAACAATAAACTTAAAAAATAATACTACTATAGAGTTTATTATGAGCTTGACACAGTTTTGACATCTAGAAAACTTTACCCAGGTTAACACTATGAACTCTTAT
>RJWT010014616.1:0-20974 GCA_004365215.1 Cuniculus paca | reverse complement strand
TATTCTGCAGTAGGAGACCCATAATGTGACAACTTTGAGAGCTTGGCAGGGTCAAACACAAAGTAATTTCACAAGAGGTTCTGACACTATGAAAAAGAAAGCTTGAAAAGTCCTAATGTGCTAATCTTGCTTAAACTGTTGTGTGATAAAAGCACAGAATTTGATTCAAGGGCAAACTAGAATTTAGATGAAAAAGTCAAAGTTTCTATATCACATCTCTAATTGAATAGAAATTGAATAGAAAGTGAATGCTGGTATTAGGTATTTTTCTTTAATTTCGTAAGTCAATGAGGTGCAGCAGTCTGTGAAAATGTTGATGTCCATAATAAAAGTGTTTTAGTTCAGGCCACACAGATGAGCAAGAATATTACCAAGATCGCAATACCCAAGTAAGGAAAAGACCTGAGACAACCAACTTATAACCCAAGTAACGTAAATGAAATTTATCTGTCATGATACAACTCTATCTAAAAAATTTTTTTATGATTATCCTGTGGGATAATTCTTTCTCTCTGCTTGAATTTAAAAATTCAGGCAATTTCTACAATTTGATTGTTCATTATTCAGCATTTCAAAGAGTGCAGTTACTGCAATGTTCATCTCAAGTAACAAACTCCAAGCTTGGTTTAAGGTTGAAATCTTCTCCTCTACCCACCTTGTGGGGAACAGAAGCATAGGTGGCTTCTTTTTCCACCTGGCTTTTCTGTTCCTCCTTCCCCAAGAACCACCAAACACGGCTTCTAATCCTTCTGGAGTTGGAGTACAGGAATGAAAGGGAGGGAAAGAAAGCATTTTTTCTTCACTGGAGTAGATCTTTATGATATTTGATCCATAATTTGGAACAGATTGCACAAACAGGAGGTTAAATCTGGTAAGTAACTGAACTAATCTCTATTTATTTTTTAAATTGACAAATAAATTGACAAACAAATATGTTGTACAATGTTGTATTTGGGTATATGTATTCACCATGAAATGACAAAATAAAAATCATTAACATATCTACCACATTATGTCCTTATCATGTTTTTGTAATGAGAACATTTCAAATCTACTCTCTTATTAACGGTTTTTAAGCATGTATGTTAACTGTTGTCATCATGCTGCAGATCAGATCTGCAGAACTTATTCCTTCTAATTAAAACATTATACCTGCTAACCAACATCTCCCTATTTTCTGATCTCTGCCCATAGACTCTATAACTTTCATCTCATTCTTTCCTTCTATGAGATCAACAATTTTTAGAATTTTTGCTTTTTTAGATTCCACACGATTGAGATCATGCAGTATCTGTCTTCTGTGTCTGTTTTGTCTCACTTAACATAATATCCTCCAGGTTTATCCATGTAATTGAAAATAATAGAATCTCATCATTTTTAAAGGTCAGATAGTATTCCCTTATGTCAAATGCCAAATCTTTTTTATCCACTCATCCACTGATACTTAGGTTTTTTATTGCATTATCTTCATTACTGGGAATACTGCTGCAATGAATATGGAAAGCAGGTTATCTCTTTTGACATACTGATTTCAATCCTTTTGGATAACACCCAGTAGAAGAATTGAAAGGTCATAGAGCAGTTCTATTTTTTAATTATTTGAAAGCCAGTTCTACTGTTTTCCATAATGGATCCATTAATTTACATTCCTACTAATAGTGTACAAGGGATTTTGTTGTCTTACCATTTTTGTAAAACACTTCTTTTTCCCCTTTTCGATGACAGTCATTCTTAAGAGTTGTGAGGTGTTATCTCACTGGGGCTCCACCTTGTATTTACCAAAGATGAATGATGCTAGGCACCATTTCATGTATCTTTTGTGCATTTGTGTGTCTTTTGAGAAATGTCTACTCAGATATTTGCCCATTATTTACATAGGTGATTTGCTTTCTTGCTTGCTTTCATCCCTCTGAGGGATGAAATGACCACTGCTATGACCCTTGGGTTGCAGGGCCATATGTATGTGTAGGATGCTGTGTCCTCCCAGGCTGCCCTCTAGGACGAGACTATCTCTTACACTGGGTTTAGATCATGCCTAAGGAAGCATTCACACATTCTTTGCGTTGAGTGCAGGCCACAGAGCATATTCATCTCCTTTTTAACTTTTCCATCCATAGCTTAATAACTTGCCTCTTGCCCTCTATAATTCTGTGGTCTGGAGCTTCATGGTGTATTGTGTTCCTACCCTTGACAGATGATTCCTGTCAAGCACTCTCAGCAGTCCTTTGAGGTCTCTCACTGAGGAGAAGCTGAGGGACAGGTTCCCCAGGCTTCTTGTCTTGAAGCTGGTGGGAGCAAACAACTCCCCCTACATGCAAACAGTTACAAAATCTGTCCTCAAGTCACTGTTTTGCCTTTAATATGCTCAATGTGAGCTAAAAGCAAGTAATTATGATCATTTGTATTTTATTGCAGTGTAGCTTTAACACTTAACAGTGTGGGTGCATTTCCATGTTAACGTCTTGTTACACGAGTCACAGTCTACTCAGCTGAATGGCACACATATGACAGTGAGAACAACTTATTCTCACAGGAAGAGAGTGAAATGGTGCTGCTGGTGGGCATGTAAACAGGAGAAATCTCTGGGAAGAGTTTGACAGTGAGTAATAAAGCCTGGAGACATTTATGACTGTAGTTGTAGTAGTTGCTCTTCTGGTAAAATAACACGTGGAAATAATGGGAAAGCCTATGCACCCATGATACAGAATAGAGGAGCAAAACAGAGAATGGGAAAGGAAATCATAAACATCTATTCGAGGAGATATAAGACCATCAATTAAACAATAGGTGCAAGATGCTTTACCTAAAATGTTGAGATACTTAAAATCCTTAAATCCCTCTCTGCGAAAGTTCAGATGCAACAGGAAAAAATATATAAATATGAAAGTAAAAATATCACTATAAAGTCACTATTGTCATTATTGTGCCTCTGGATTTCTTCTATATTTACAATATTGACATGCACACGGATATTGTTCTTTGAAAAATCTATCTACACATAGTTACTTTAAATGTGATCCAACTTTACAATACATGGTATCTTACAAGCATTTTCTTTAATGCTATACTGTGGCTAACAATTCACTTCACTAAGCACTTTTCTGTAATACTTTAAAATATTATTTTATGGTAATCCAGAGTTGAGACGTACTGTAATTTATTTAAATAAGCCCTTATTGTTGGACATTGGGTTATACCCATCATTTTGCTATAATGTCCTGATTCTGCTGTAAATATATGTGTGTGTGTATATATATATATATATATATATATATATATATATATTCATGTATCATTAGTTTTTATTTATTTATTTTTTTTGCGGCACCAGGGATTGAACTCATGACCTTGTGCTTGCCAGGCAGGCACTTAGGTCACTGAGCTAGATCCCTGGCCTGTATCATTAGTTTTTAGAAACTGCTCATTTCCTAAAAGTACTATTACTGAGTCAACATGCACTTTTCAATACTTATAGCCAAATTCCAGAAAGCTTAGAAATGAATATGCCTTGAACCCTCTTCAATTCTAGGGAGTCTATTCACAGCAAAGCAATCAAAGTTGTTCTTTTAAAACATAAATCATAAAAAATAAATACTTGTTCTTTTAATAAACGAATTTAAATATTTCCACTCAGTCTTGTAACAATTGTTTGGTGTTCCTTTCTCAGGGGTCTGCCTCTGTCTCTGTCTTCCTCCCTCCCTCCTCTCTCATTGTATTTCTGCATTTTTTTTTACTATTTTTTGTTACATGGAAGGAGTTTTCCTTAACTTCAACTTTAGTAATTCTAATAAAACTTGTTACCCTTCCATTAGTGGTCATTATATGGCCTTATATCTTCAAATAAATCATATATATATATATATATATATATATATATATATATATATAAATTAGACAGTTCCTAATACCTATCTCCATAAATGATGAAGAAATTAGCATAGGAAGAGACTCCCTTCAGTCACCCTAAGATCTTCAATGATTTCAATTTATTGTATACTTTACATTAATTATTGTACTCACATTCCATTTAGAAATCATATTTTATCACACTTATTTAGATACTGAAGGAAATACAGAGAAAGACGGTGTCCTGCAAAAGTCAAGCTAGAAATACCTATTTTTGCCCAGTTTGTTTGTCTGTGCTTTTAGATCTAAATTTGTTGAAACTTTTCTACCTGGGCTCAGATCTTCCAAAAATGGTGTCTGTTTCCTATGTTGGACTCCCTTCTCACCTCTGGTTTCCCCAGTTGTTTGCCCACTTTTTTGCAGAGAGCTTTCTGCATTGATCACGTGGATCACGAGAGCAAGTGTGCTAGTCCCGGTTTACTGTTACCGCTGTTCACCAGCAGCTCCAGCAATGGATTCCTCAATGCTGCACTGCTCTCCTCCTTTCTCTCCTCTGCTCTTAGGCTTCATCCCAAACGTCTGAGAGGCTGCGCTGATTTGTGAATCAAGGTCGGGGCAATGTGGTCCCTTCTGGTGACATGTGCAAGTCTAAAAATCCTTGTTCCAAACTGGGCAAGTGGGGTAGATTTTCTGCCTTCCCATGATTTACTCATTTCTCTAGCCCTTATATGTGGATACCAAGAACCATTAATGAATTGGCCATGATTTCCTCCAATTTTGAAAAGTTTCCATAATTTTTTTTATTTTAAAGAGAATAAAACAAAACAGAACAAAGCAGATCAGAACAGAACAATGCAAGCAACACAGGACTTCAAAACAAGACAACAGGAAATCAACAGTGGCTACCACAGTGTCTCTTGTTTTCTTTGAAACAGCTGCTCAGCTTCCATAATTTTTTAAGAAATTGTAAGTCTGATATCATCATATCGTTTCCATAAGGCTAAATTCTACTGATTCCAGAAAAATGTTAATCTTTCAAATAAGAGGCATGTGGTACCATTCTCTAATGCTTACTTTGCTTCAAAGACTTCTATTCAGTCTAGTTTTGCTTTTATTCTTTTCTTTTTATTCTGTGCAGGAGAAGGAGGAAGTAACTGTGGCAAACTTCTGGAAATTACATTCTGTTACTCGTTACTCATATCTCCTCCAAACCTAGATATATTTGGTAATTAGGTCTGTGTTAAACGAGTATCTTTAAAACTTCCAGATATGGGACTTAAAATATACATATGCTGAAATTATCCTTCATTTCACTGTAAAGAGATAACTATCGTTAAAATAGTCAGGATTTTCAAAATAATTTTTCAAATGAAGCTACATTAAATGTAATGTCAGTAGAGTACTTAAAATCTAACATTCATTTAAAGATTTGTACATTCACAATGCATTTAAAGCAATGAAAAGTTATGGAATAAACATAATTTAATTTTTTAGAAATTGATGATTCAATAGCAACTCAAACCTTAATTAACTGCAAGGGAAATGAAATCTTCATAGACAAAATCAACTAGAGATAAGACTATAAAAATGATTTTTGATTATTTTTCTGATGCATATTCATAATGACTGTGTTCATGGAGAGTAGGAGTAGGAATCTGCTACTACATGGGACCATAAAACCTTGAAAAGTTAAGACAGAAAGCTGCACTATGGAAATTGGGAACCTGGACTACGGAAATTGTTTACTCTCTTGGAAAGTCTAGTCCTTGGGGACAAAGAACCTCTGCAAGACATCTCTGACATCATAGCTTGGAACGGTAAGTATGAAAAGAATAGGAAGTGGATCTTTGTTCCTCTTGAAGGAAAAGGAAATGTTATTTCATGTTTCTGTCACCAGCCTACTAGGACTCTGCTCTGTCACAAGGTGTTCACATGCTTCATCGAGTCCAGAGCTTGAATCGACTATCACAGAAAGAAGGTATTATTACCTTTATTAATTGACAGAAATGGCAAAACCCAGGGAGCATAGTCCCCTTCCCAGGAGAAGAAGCTCCTGTGGGCTGAAGTTCAATTCCCACATGGGTCCATGTTTCCACATTTCTTAGAAGGTTATTTTCAAACCGAAGAGCCATTATTGACATTGTGAATCTTTACCTATTTTCACCCAGCTCTCTGCATTCATTCATTCATTCATAAATTAAATTATAGATTTTGTGTCTGTTACCTTAGCCTTACTGCTTAAAGTGCCAAAGAAGCAAACTAGAACCATTAAGCTACCTGTATTTTAGGACAAAGTAAAAATGATTAAGATGCAAAATTAATATACAATCTGTATATGTACCAAGGCTCCCAGATGAATGTAATTAAGTAGCATCGACACACACTAATAAAAAGTTTATTCTGAAAGTTTGACTTGTTTTCCCAACATTCGTGAGTTTTAATGATCGGTAACAGCTTATATGGTTTCAGATACATTTTTCTCCCAAAATTTGCTTTCTTAACCTCTCTTAAAAATTACATTCAGTCGTCAATTATTTGATGATTCCAGATTTGCTAATGCCTACTTGATAAAGTTCATCTCAGCTTCCAAATAAGAAACTCATGGTATAATTTGCCATGGTTCTCAGTCATTCAGTCTGGCAGGAATTTAAGTGCATGTTTCTAGCTAAAGTCAAACACAGTACGCTGTTTTCTTGTTTCAAAGCTCCTATGTGAAAGCATCATGTTTGCGGTACATTTTATGCCACATTTCTCACATTTGTGCCACAGAGATGTGTGGTAAGCACGCTTTATTCAGGCCTGAGTTATAGTGCGGCTGGCCATGAGTTCAGTATCAGTGAATCAACAATATTTCTGAAATAAGATGCTTTGAAACAGAAATTCACATGAAACAAGGTTATGTGCTGTTGCCAGTTGACAAAAACATCAGAAATGGAGTCTTGCAAGAAGTTTATCTTGTATTTTCCCTAGGATCAACATTTCAAAATCTAATTCAGTTTTCAAAGTAACTCTATAAAACATTGCTATTACAAATAGTAAGAATCAATCGAGTGTGTTTCTTTCTTGTTCTGTGCTGGAGAGCAGGGACTAAAATGAATGTTTTCTATAGTAACAACAATATGAGTAAAACTCTTAAAGGGAATAATCTACAATAACTTCCACACTTTTCATTCTTTTATTGGTAGCATTATTGCTTCTTTTGTTTATAGTACTTTGAGTTCAAAGTCAACAGCATGCTTTTTAAAACACAGCAGAATAAGAATCTCCATAACTTATTACCATGGCATTTCTAAACCACTGTTTCAATCCAAATATGCAAATATTAACTTTCAAGTAAATCTCCCATTCTTAAATTGTTCACATCTCTTATTTAAATTCATCGACCAAAGCAACTCTTTCCAAAGAGTACTTCAGTGATCCATCCAATGGAACATGACATTCAATGTATTCTCTCATAGGCGCTGTGCAATTTTTGCATGCATAACTAGTGTGTCTTCACTGATTTTGCAACATAGTCGCAATTGCTACTTTCAGATAGCTAAAATTTATTCCTCTGCACCTCACTCTCTTTTTGTTTCTGAGATAAAAAGAGAGATATATATATTGTAGGCGGCATGTTAAACATTTACAGTACAATAAAGAGATGAGACTGATGATCCCAAATTACCATCTAGATTACCTGCGACGTAAGCGTCACATTTTGGT
This sequence comes from Cuniculus paca, assembly GCA_004365215.1. Lineage (NCBI taxonomy): Eukaryota > Metazoa > Chordata > Mammalia > Rodentia > Cuniculidae > Cuniculus > Cuniculus paca. The sequence goes on along the minus strand of RJWT010014616.1, from coordinate 13,423 downwards.
TATTGTCTCATCCTCTTGTCATTAATGTGGAACGAAAAAGACAGATACACTAAGAGAAGCCACGGTATAGTAGAAAGACTGTTGGTCAGTGTATGTGAAGATAAAAATAATTGGTGTAGCTACTTCACTGAACTGAGGTTAGGATTAATAGAGGAGAACTGTTGAAAACTGCGGTGTTAATTACAAAAGAAAAGGAATGTATGGCATTATCCTACTTTAAGTTCACTGGAGAATTTATACTTAAAAGAAAATCATACCACATGCTTTTTTTGTGTGTGTGGGTACCTGCAATTGAACTCAGGACCTCACACTTGCCAGGCAGGTGCTATGCCACTGAGCTAAATCCCTGGCCCAGGGATTTAGCTCATACTTTTATAAATGAAATATCTTTATAAAAACCTTGTTGAAGATGGATTTTTATATAAAGTTATTGGCTTTCTTATTTTAAGTAAGAATCATAGTGAGGAATACTGTTATCTTACTGTGTCAGTTGTCAGAAGTCTCTTCCTGGCTGAACCGCCATGAATTAGCACTGCCAAGTATTTTAAATAATAAAACTTAAACACGTAAGTCCTGCTACACCCAGAACATACTGACAAATCATCTTGAAATGTTATTAAAGTTTCATCTCAAAATAATTTCAATTTCAAACGTATGACAAGTTCATTTTATAACAGGTACTTTAGTGTCATTAAATTACATTTTTATGAACAACTTTGTTTTTTGCTCTTTTTAATTCCCTCATTTTTCTTATTCCTATCAATTCTTGTTATTTTGTTATTCAAACCCTATATGCATTGAATCAACTGATCAATATTTTCTATTAGTAGCTACGTCTAGGTTGCTGGGCCATGTGGAAAGAAAAAGATCAAAAACTATTTTCCTATTAATTTATTTATTCATTTAACAATTAGGTACTCAGTGCCTACCATGTGCCAGGCTCTGCCTTAGGTTATGGGGTTGGGAGCAGACAGGACTTTCTCCTTAATGAGGTTACATTCTAGAGAATCTAAAGCAAAGATGGAGAGGACAGAGAAGAGACAGTGTCTCTAGACCCGCCTGTGTACAGTGATGTTGGTTAGCGGCCAAGGTGCTAGGCTTAGAGACATCTCGATCTCACCCTTTGCTTGAAGAGGTTACCATCACACCAAGTACTCCTCTGACCCCATCAGGCAAAACTAAAAGATTATAGCTTAGGAACTCTAAGGAGATAAGGGAGCCTGGGGGGTGGTTGGACAAGGCTTCCAAGTATCTTCTGAAAACAGACAGTATGTTTCCTGGCTGACTTAACTATGATGACCTCTGGGGCCTCTGGCTTTCTTTTTCTTTACTTATTTTGGTATTAGGGAGGGAGGTCAAGGCTTTAAATGTGCTGAGCATATGTCCCATCCTGAGCTATACCCTTCGTATGCCCTTTTAAGGAGATTATGACAACACTAATTGTAGTTTGAAAATAATATCAAGGATGATGATAAGAATAATAATCTAGAACTTGCGATGTGCCAGGCACCTGTATAATAATTTATAAGTTAACCACTTTATTCTCGCAAACCTTATATGAGAAGGATATGTTACTGTTGCCTTCTCTTTATAGATGAGGAAACTGAGGCACAGAGAGCTGACATAACTTGTTTAGTTTATACTGAACATAAATAAGTGGCTATGTTGAAATTTGAACCCAGTGGTCTGGGAAGAACAATTCTCATTTTGGGAGAGATTCTGAATCGTAGGCATACTTTAAAATGTACAGTAATTTGACGAGCAGTTTAATATATACTCTTGTTGGAATCAGGGACCCAGGATAGTGTGGAGAGTGCAAGGAAAAAATATTACAGTTTGATCAATGTAGGGAAAAAAAAGGGATTAGGTTGAGAGAGAAGTTTACAAAACTGTAAAAAACAAGCAACTTTGATTTCAGAAAGATGAAGTTTAATTTTTACCCTTAAAGGGTGCTGGTTTATTCTATCCCTTTTTTCCCTTGGAATCTCTGCTAGGTTCATTTTTAGCATGATTTCTTGATTGCTTCAGAGAGAGGGGGGAAAGCCATTTGTGAAGCTAGTAGCACTTTAAGAGATACAAAGGGGCTAAGAGTCACTTTTATGAAGAAATGAGTGACCAAAGCAGTTCCACAATACCCCCCTACCAAATGAGTAAAAGTCACAGTTTACAAAGGTGAAAACAGACTATCGAAGTGCAGCTAAATATGCCTTGTTCCTATATAGGTGGGTCATGTGTCCTCTCTAAGCCAGATTCCTGAGAAATGGGTATTTTGATGATTGTTTTTTTCTGACTTCCTTGGGTGCAGCTGTAATAAAAGAACTGGTCAATGTAACAGATTTTTTAAAACTCACAATGTATTGTGCAAATGTGAGGTTAAATGTCTACAGTATGACTGATTTTCAGTTCATTAGTTAAGTGTAATTAAAAATCTACAGGTTAGTTTCAGACTGAAAAGAATGTATACTTTTAAGAAAGAAATCAGAATTTGACTTCATATCCTTAAAATAACTTCAGTTTTTTAGAAAAATCAAAAGCACATTTGTGTTGATAATCTTTCCATAAATCATAAATTTCTTTGAGGTTTAGTAAAACATTAAATAAGAAATACAAATGGAAGCATTCACTTATTAAAACGGAGGATATAATTTTATATCAAATTAAATAAATTCATTCATTCATCTGTTCAATATGCCAGGTGACATTCCAGGTGTTAAGGTACAGATAAAAAATTCAGACCAATGTTCCTCATTTCATATTTCCTTGTATCAAACTAGTAAGAGGCACACAAGAAGGTTAATAAAAATTACTTTTACTATTTTACTATATATTTCATAGACAAGTGAATAAGTACTATTACTTTACAGACCAATTTAGTATGCAAATCATTCTCATACATGCTATCTCCTTTTTTCTACAATGACCAGACAGGTTCAATATTGATATTTTAATATATGACCCAGTACTCCAATATTTTCATGAATTTGATTTGCAAGTGCTATAAAAATCTTAACAACTGACTGAATCTCCTTTTGTAAACAAGATACAAGGCCCCTGTTTTCTTTTGTCTTCTGGCACAACTGAAATAAGTGGTAAATGGCTTATCCTCCCATGGATAATGTTTCCATCTTGCAGTCTTTTTCACATAAGCTACATTGCTTCAAGATATTCTGGCAATCCTCCCTGTCTTCTGCATTTACTTTCTACTCAGAAATGCTATGATTGCTTTCCCATGCTTGAGATGTTCTCCTGGCTTTCAGAACTATGAGCCAAACCCAAGAATTCCTGAGTTGCAGGGTTTAAAAACTTTGGAACTGTCTTCGTTGATACGTACTTCGGGTCTAGCAACTGGCGCTGAAATAGTTCTTCAGCACATGGTCCTTTGGCAAATGCTGTTTTTTTTGTTTTTTGTTCTTTTTTCTCTTTCCTGTTTTATTCAGCTCATGGGAAATCTTACATCTTTCTCCTACAGTACATGAAAATAAATATTTAACCATACTTACTTCACAATAGGCCTTAATAGCCTTCTCCATAAAATTTAAGTTCAAATTTGCTTCCAATGATACATTCTCTCTATACGAGTGATTTTTTAAATGTTTTTTTGTTCATATACCTCAAAAGAAAAAACTAAAAAAAGGCATACTTTTAATTTGACTTTAAAGGTGTCTAACATAAATTTTAAAATTTGCAAATCAGTAATTCCAGAGCATTGTAAATATTCACGGTTAACAAATAGAGACAGTCTTGAGTGATAGCTTGACTTAACATTTTTTATTACTTTTCAGTGGTGACAAAGCCATATGCAGTCTGTATAAAGCACCTTTTGAATATTGATTTTTCCTGAATTTTGATTTTTGCTAGTGATATGCAATATAATATTCTCCTGTGATGCTAAACAGAGGCCACAAGACAGCTCCAGTCCGCCATGCAATCTTGTAAGGTAATCAAACAATACTCAACGCTGTACACTACTGTAAAGCTATGGCATTCGGTAGGTTAGGTGTATTAAATATACATTATTTTTAATTTACTGTATTTTCAATTTATGTAGGGGATGTCACCCCATTGTCAGTTGAGGAACATCTGTAAAACTATTACCCTATTTTCTTACTCAGTATCAGAGAAAAAAGTGAACAAGTGTTTCCATGGTTAGAATTTTGGATTATTTTTTTCTTTGTGAACTTATCTATTAAATACAATGTTTTTGCAGATGTAGCTTAAGGATTAGTTTTTTTCTGTATCGATAATATATTTATTAATCAATATTTTAAAAAAAATTTTCTATGATCATAGGTCTCCTATAAAAGAGTTCTTAGGATCTTGGGTTGGGTGGTACACCTATGATAACTTCACGTCACACTCTTGGCTTGACAGGCCTCAGTCACTGTTTGTTATCAAATGTCATGTCTACTTTTATTTTGGAGACATATATCCCCATCCCCACCTTACCTTTCCTGACATCCAATCCAATCTCTTTCCAGACTTTTAAACTTATCATTCTTTAAATCATTCTTTTTTCTGATATCTAGTCAAAGCATTTCTCTTAGCCATGTATTGTTATATTTTAGCAGCTGTTTCTTTGTATTTGAAAAAGAATGCATTTCTTTCAGGTCTGAAAACCTCTTACAGCAAAGACTAATATCACCATTAGAATATTTCTTTCTACAAGTCTGATTTATTAGACAGACTACTTTCTCTCAGAGATTGTCCCACAAAAAAGGCATCTATTAATTTAACCAGTTGGTAAGACAAAAGGTCTCAGCTGCAAGGTATTTCAAATGCAAATTGTATTAAAACAGAAAAATAAAGTCTAATATTTCTTACCAACTATGGAGAAAAATGTCATTGTAAACAATGGGTTGAGTTTAAGCTACAGAAAATATTTTACAAATAGAGATTATACATCCTTTTAGGATGCATTCCATGCACTGTAGAAACTTTTCTTTAAGGAGCTAATCATATGCTAATATTTCGCTAAATTTCAAAATATAATTTTGCTTTAAAATTACAAATGTAAACCAGGCTTGGTAGTGCATGCCTGTAATCCCAGCTCTCAGGAGGCTGAAGCAGGAGGATTGCTGCAAGTTCAAGGCCAGCCTGGGCTACAAAGCGAGTTCAAGGTCAGCCTGAATTGCATGGTGAAATCCTGTTTCAAAAAGACAAAAATAAAATAAAAAATAAAAATACAATCTACTCAGCTACTATTATTCTCTCTTGTTTTACTCCAGAATATATGTTACTGTCCTTATTTGCTTCTGTAACAGAAGCATTTGGTCATGATTATATGGGTGGATTGTTAGGTCATGTTTTAAACCACAGAAACAGGAAGATGTTTCTAAAAGTTTTGCTCTGTCCTATCTATTCAAATCTCCTATATATTCACATATTTAAAACTAAATATGTAGTTCTCATATAATTAGATAAAAGTAAAAGGAATTAAAAATATTCACACTCAGGTCTGCCATTTCAACTCAAGGAATTTACCTTAAAAGAAAAAAATCAGACAAATGCAATTATTTGAGGCAAGATGATACATTAAGGATTTGTTCATAATAAGGAAAAACTGAAAAAATAAAACTAAATATCCAAAGAAACAATGAGACATCCAAATGCTAAGATATTATACCATTAAACATGCTTTTGAGGAAAATCAAACATTAATAAATGATCATAGTATAAGATCAAAGCAAAAATCAGAACATAAAATTTTATTTTGCAAAATTTGTATGTATTAAAAGGTGCCAAAATGCACAATACCACAACATTGGCAGTATTCACCATTCCAAAAGGGTTTTAGGTATTATTCTGTATTTCATTACAAGGAATAAAAATTACGTTTGTAATAAAATACAAGGAAAGACACTGATGTTCTGATAGCACACTCTAAGTTATCACAAATACAGAATGAAAACTTCCCCAAAGTATGGACAAGATGCAGAGACCACGCCGCACAGATCTGGTGAATGATAAGAACATGGGTTACACAAAAAACAATCGTCTGGATATAAAAAAAGAGGAAGCAAACAGACCAGAAAATCTGCTCATTAGCGTTATCTGGCAGAACTTCTAGCAGTAATGGAGATAGGATATTCTGTGCTATTCAGTACAGTAGGCATTAGCCACATGTGAGTATAAAATACTTGAAATGTGATTGGGAGAGTGAGGAACTGAATTTTTAATTTAATTTAATTTAATTAACATTGAAATAATCACTTGTAGCTAATGGCTTCACTACATGAGAGCAAGAGTCTACTTGATCACTTAAAGGCTATCGCCCATTCATTAGTGGAAAAAAGATGTTTATTGCAATATGTTTAAAATATGCTAAAAGTAAATATTTTGGGTGGGGAGAACTAGTTGTGTTAGATTCTCCATAAGAATGCTGACCTTCCTATCATGACTCGAAGATCATGCAACCTTTAGCTTTCAGTTACAAAGATAACATCCATTACCACTCTGCATCCTTGCCTTCGCTGCAGGTGACCAAACTCTAAGGTTTCAACTTCTCTTAAATCTAAGATATAACATAAGTTATTCCCTCCTGTTGGAAGGACAGAATGAGGATGGAGAAAAGAATGGAAACCAATGATTTTTTAAATTAATTAATGAATGAAAAGTAAGCAGTAAAATATCTTCTCCCAGAAAAGAATCAAACCTAGGAGTGGTACCAAGGCTCTGACCTGTCCTGTCCTCCTGTCCCCTTCTTTTCATTTCCTTTCCTTTTCCATGTTCAGACAATTTAATCCAGGGCTTAAGGCATACCAGGCCAAAGCTCTACCACTGAGTTATACCGGCAACCCTGACATTTCTTAAAGAATGCTTCGCTGCATAATTTTTTGGTGGTCCATGTATAACAGCTCCTATTCAACATACACATACATATATCCAAAGGTGAAGACTTTACATAAGATAAATACATTTTCTTCTGTAATTTTGGAGTAAGTCTAATTGGTCATAACACGAGTGTTTTTATTGAAACACACCTGCTACCTGTACTTCAACAAAAAGGATAGCATTTATTCTCTCTTTATATCTCTGGTACTTTCAAATTACTCAGAGGCAGTAAACAATAGATACTTAAATTTTAGAAAAAAAAAACCCTGCTTTTAAAAGAGTACTTTTTCTCTAATTTGGGTCAGTTGGGTAAATGAAATTGTTCTTTCTCTACAGGCTGCAAAAGGTCTGGAAAAGTCTATATGCCTCGGACAGAACATTGATCATGAGTCCTCCAAGCTGGATAATGCGGAACACAGGCCTTAGTGTGTGGCAGAGTAAGAGACACAAAGACATAAACATATCTGTAAAAGTAGCGAATAAAAGATAATTCATGTTCAATCCAATTTCAGCACATAACATACAGTATTTTAAAATTTTCACATCCTGATAAACATTCAAAGGTCATAAATGACTCTAAATCTTTGCAGTGAGCCTGAATTTTTTTTATCAGTGACTAATAGTTTTGCCAGTTCATAATGCAAAAGAATGAAAGCCCATGAGGTACTAAAATGATCTGTATCACTAGCTATGAACCTTGAAACTTAGAATGCACACCTTAAATATATTAAAGTTTCCAAGGAAACCAAGGAAGGTACCTCAAGAGAAGAATACAATTTGCAAATCAGAACCCACTTAAGATCATTGCCACAGCACTATGTGTTCATTGGTGCTTGACATATTTTTTTTAGAAAGCCAGAAAAAAATCTTACATTGATGAATCCAGGAACAACTGAGACACTAACCTTTATTTTATTATCTGTCTGCCTTAGTTAACATGATATGTGTCAAATATAATGAACAATGTGTAAAGAGTCCTTTGCTACAAATGAAGACTCTGTAATATCTTAATTAAAGAGACAGGACTGGAAAAAACCAGCAGTCTGTGGGGGAGGATGGAAACAGGAAGAAAGGGAAAGTATTGATTGCTTATGATTGATGTTCTATTGGGTATAAAATGGGATCTAATTTTGAGATCTAGTTTTATGGCCACAAAAATTGAGGCTCAAAAAAGTTATTGTATCACTGACCAGAGGTCCCAGCTATGAAATACTGAGCCAGGATAAGAAGCATAGTTTTTCTGCCTCCAAGGCTCACACTGTTTCTTTATGCAGAAGAAATGAGAAAGTGCGGTGCATTCAGGGTACCCTGTGGAAGTGCTCGGGTGTGAAGCTCAAGTCCTGAGTTGATGTGTGTCCTGTGCGCACTCCACTAGCACTTACTGAGCAGTCAGAGGTATATAAGGCACTCAATGATTATCAGTAGATGTGAATTGCCAAATTTGGTCATGTCAGGCATGATATAAAATTAATCTGCACCTCCCAGCTGGGGCTTTCAATATGAAGCTACTAATGTCCTGGGATCTTTTTAACATCTAGTAAGGTCCTACTATCCCTATTGTGACACAGGTCTCAGCAGGGAAGTCCTTTGTGTGCACTTTTACTAGAGTGGCCTGAGGGATAGACATACTAGATGGAAACTAGGAGCTCTAAGCAAATATCTATCAAGTTCCCCAGGTGTGCTAAGTACTTTGAGAAGAGGCTACAGATCTGTTTGCCTTGCAAAATCCTCATGTGACTGTGAACACCCGCAAAGTATCTTATTGGATGCCCTCTCAGGGTACTACACCCATTTTGGACAGTACTTGTCCCTCTAAGTGTGCTCAGCAACTACAAAGCAGCATCCTGGTTATTCTTGACACATCTTAAATCTAGCATATTTTATAAGATGGTTTTAACCGAGAATTCAAGGTGTCACCGAGGCAGAGGTACTACTAGTGTTCCCTATAAGTTAAACAGAGACATTTTTCTTCCCAAGCTCATAAGATATGTCTAAAACAAAAATAGATCTAAGAAGTCTTCGCTAGCCTTGCCCTTTGCTTTGTCCTCCAAGGAATCAGCCTGAGTTATACCATTGGAACTTGACAAATAGCACAGTGACGCTATCGCTGGTACTTTTATTATAACAGCTAAGAGCTTGCAAAAGCTTCACAAAGAAACCAGAATGATATCAGGCTGACTTAGAAAAATATTTCTTGGCTCAAAGGAAAATTTCTTTAACAAGACTTGACACTGAAACTTAGCAAGACAGTATAGCCTGAGTCAATCACATAAAACACAACCTAACTTTTCTTGTTCCATAAAAATGCTGCAAATATAAGGGTGTAATATAATGGCCTGAGAAAAGCTGCAAAGAATGTGTTATAGAAAATATTTACTGAATATTCTACTAAGTAAGCATTCATGTTTCTTCCTCATTATCTATTTTTTCACTGACTTTCCAACTTGGCCAATAGTGACAGGTATAGCTTGACTTGGTGGGTCTTGAAATTCTCCAAAATTCAGTTGCCTCAGATGGCAGAATTGGCTGACTAGGCAGGGTCCCTCCAGTTCTGACATCCCAGGGCTGGAGAAAATCAAGGTTTAACACCAACAGTGACATCCTGGGCATGGAAGTTTTAGAGCAGGCAATCACAAACAGAAAACTCTGCCTGCCCCTCAGATTCTTTTTCCCTTGTTCTGTGTAATGTAAGATGGCATAAATTGCCCTTCTTTCTAAATAATGTAGAAACAAAATACTAAAACTTTTCTATTCTCTTTTTGTGGAAGGGATGGATGAACCTGTGTAAGTCACCTTTTAAACAGACTTAAACTAAGTAATTTTTTTGGCAAATCACTTGAGCTTAAAACTGGCGTTCAAAAATAGAAGGTTTTGCTTCTATCATGGCCATCATGATTAGCAATTTTTCTTCAGTAAAATTTTAAATGAGGCTGTAGTTATTAGCCTACATAAATAAATAGAAAGATAGATGGCTACATCAATGTGCTTCTTAGTCTTACATTAACATAATAGAGACCTTTGCCTGTACTGAAACCTTTCTTTCTTTCCTCTCTCCCCAGGTAAAAGGTCTAAGGCAAAATATTTTCATTTAGATGCAGATGTCAAAATACCTTCTTCCTCACCTATAAAGGAGGTGTTATTATCAAAATTACTATTTCCTAAGTATCCTGCCTTGTCACTTATAAAAGGCACCTAGTTATCAACTCGGTAATTCACAAGAAATGACTCAAAAGTCTTCTTGATTAATTACTTAAGGGATCAGGACTGGGAAATTTGCTAATCAAAAGAAACCCCAGATCCATGATACTCAGAGCAGGATTGCAAAGAAGGCCACAGCTTTGGAGTTTAAAATGACTCAAAGTTGCAAGTTTCCTCTGTTTTTATGGGAATGTGGCAAACAAAGATTTGGAAAACACGAACTGAAATTAGCTTGTTAGTAGAGTTTGCTGAGGTCTCTAATTATCACCTAACACTTGGCAATGTCACAAAGCTGCAAATGCACTTTGCAGTTGGTAAACAGGACTCCAGTTATTTTCCAGGAGGATGGTTTAGTACTGGTCCTTAGTGTTGTTTTGAGTTGGTCACGATTTTTAGAGACAGACACTCATGATTTTAAATTGAAAAGTAATGTGTACTTCTTGTCATCTCCATCAATTTAGTTTGTTATAAATTGTTTGTCTAATTACATGAAATGTAAGGAAACATACTCACATAGATAGCATGCCTTGATTATAAGCTTCCAATAATTTCACAAGTCAACAAATGCACGCATTACAGTTCAAATGTGAGTCATCCACACTCCCTGTTCTGAAACAATTACGTTTTCCTTGTGTATTCACATCCTATTCCACAATTTTGCCTGTATAGGGCCACTTTACCATTATCACTAAATTATTTCTTTTTTACTTAACACTTACTCAGGGTAAGATAATATAACCACAGAGTTTTTTGCCCTCCTTAAATTGTCATAATCAGAATGGTTTGAAAAATAGTTCTGAATTATAGCATGGATGAAAAATATCCCTGAAACAGTATTGCCTGCTAAAATTCTTCTCTTTCTTCCTTTTCGATCATGCACAAGAAGCTGAACATCCATGCCAGGTACTCTGGTTATCTCTCTCTGTCTCTTTCATGGAAGCTCCATTTAATTCTCAAATAACACAACTCTCTTCCATATTGAATTCTTTTTTTTATTTCTTTTTTTTAATTTTGAAAAGAATACAACCAAACAAAATAAAACAGAGTAGAGTCAATCAACAAAACAATGAACATAATACATGACTTCTAAACAGGGTAAAAGGCAATCAATAATGGCTACCATAATGCCTCTTGTTATCTTCAATATAACTGCCCATACCATCAAGGATAGATAAAATCAAACAAAATAGCACAGAATAAAACCAGGAAAAAACAAAACAAAGCAAAGCAATGTAAGCAATACAGAACTTTAAGATACTAGTAAAACAGCAGTGGCTACCATAATATTTGTTATCTTCAGAACAGTTGCCTACACCTTCAGACATAGTACAATCAAACAACACAGAATAGAGTAAAATCAATCAAAACAAACCAATGAAAGCCATACAGGGTTTCTGAACAAGACAATTGGACATCCTCGAAGGCTGCAATTATATATCTTGTTATCTTTAAAATAGCTGTCCATGCCATCAAGTATAATAAAATCAAACAAATCAGAATAAAATGAAACTACTCAGAACAATGAAGACAATATGAGTTTCAAATCATGATACTAAATTAACAGTGTTACTTCCTTCCCTTTTTAGATAATTCCTCCCCTTTGACTTTCCCTATATGTATTGTGCATTTTGGATCCCACTAACTCCTTTAGTTTGTTATATTAGGGAGACAACACAAAAGTCACCCATGTGACTCTGAACCATTTCATCCATGAGCATGATCTCAAGTTGCCTCCATCCACCTACAAGAGCCTTGAGGCTGTCTTCCTTTATAGCTAAGTAGGTTTCCACCACATAAAATGCCATGCCTTTCTTATCCATTCTGCAGTTGATGGGCAGGCTATACTGAGTCGTGGCACCCTATCCATCATGTGAGCATTCCACTCTGCTATCTATCCATCCACGGTCAGATACTGCAGAAGCCTCTTAAGCTTATTGTTGCTTTTGTTTCCTTAACCTTCATATCCTTTCTAAAAACTTATCTCCCTGTATCTTTGCTATTCTTGCATGCTGACTTTTCTTCTGGTAGGTTTTTCTTCAAAGTTGACATTATCTAAGCCGATGCTGTCCATGGGCCATCTTTTTTTATCTCTCTATATCATGTCCTTCATGAATAGTTTCATCTATGACCCGACTCTAGCAACCACTTATACACTAATGACTCAAAAGTCTTCCTGTCCAACAACAGACTGAATCTTCTACTCCAGGGCTGCATGCTCAGCTACACACTGGGCACTCTGTAGCTAAACATGTAGCTATCTATAAGTCCTCTAAATGATGCCAAACTATGCAAATCCAACTGTAAAGCACTCATTTCCAGTGAATCATGAATGAAAGGCAACAATGATAGAATGAGAAAAGCATGAAACTAAGTCAGAAACCAATTCTGGGTTGTGGGTTCCAATCGTGACTCTGTCATCTTTAGCAACAGAGTAGGTCCTGTCTGAATCTTCTTGCTTTCATCTGTAGAATGGGGCTACTAGCATCTGTGTGGGATCAACTCCAAGTAGGTTCATGAAGATCTGATGTAAACAATTAAGTGTTATTCAAATTTCTGATACATTTTTACTTATTATACAGTTAGGCAAACAGGAATAACCATTCAAAATGAGACAAAACATAAAAATATCAGAAATACTAATATAAATTTAATTTTTTCTGGTAAAACTAAATTAAAAAATTACTGTTTTTCAAGCTTGAATGCTTCTTCAGAGCTTGTTAACAACACTAACACGTAGGCTGGAGTCTCAGATTTAAATGGTTGATAAAGAGGCCAGGATTCCATACTTTAATATTATCCCTATTGATACATGCAAGGTAGAACCACCCTCTGAGAAAGAGTGAAATGTACTGCTCTTGAGTGATGGCTAATCTCCAAAACTCCATTCTAATAACTTGCAAAGTCATCAGGACTGGTTCCTTCTTAGGAAGTATGTTGCTTATTTTACTTATTCTAACGGATTTCAGTGCTTCCAAATTCAGTCTTTAACAAAAAGCAATCATTCCATGCTACCCCAAACACACACCACACACACACACACATACAAACACACACACACACACACACACACACTAATTTATGTACATTAATGACTTACTATGACTTCACTAATGAAATTTTTCCTGCTTAAGAAATGAGTAAATAATGATGTAAAGTCACAAATAATGCAAACACATATCAAATATTTAAGCATTGAATATACATTGCTGCAAAATGTCAGATATTCTTCTTTTTCTCTTTTCATATCTTTACTGACAGGGTGATACAAAGAAAAGACTATGAGTCTGCATTAACATAAGGAGAGTGAGGAAGGGGCCAAGTTAGAAGAGTGCACCTCATTAGGTTTTAACCTCAGCAGGCCTGTTTCAGTACATGGGAAGACAAGCAGCAGGAT
>RJWT010014615.1:0-20973 GCA_004365215.1 Cuniculus paca | reverse complement strand
GTATTTTTCAGCATGTAATGATGTCGATAGATGGCCTGCCCCAGTGCCAGGGAAAACATTGCACCTGCCTATCATGGGAGTGGTAATGAAGGTAATAGCTTATAGCAGTGGTGGCAAACCTGTGGCATTTTCATTTAAGACAAAAGGTGCTAATATATGAGTTATATTTTCTAAACTAAAGTCTCAGTGTTCAGGTTTAATTGCAGCATTGGCACTTTGCAATGAATTAGTTGGTTTTGAGTTGCAGTGTGGGCGCTTGTCTCTAAAAGCTTCACCATCACTGATGCTATCTCACTTATTCTATTCTATTCTATTCTATTCTATTCTATTCTATTCTATTCTATTCTATTCTATTCTATTCTATTCTATTCTATTCTATTCTATTCTATCCTATCCTATTCTATTCTATTCCTCTCTCTCTCTCTGTCTCTTTTCCCCCTTTCTTTGGTGTTTTTGAGACAGAGCCTCATTGTGTAGTTCTGACTAGCTGTGAGCTCACTCTGTAGCCCAGGCTGGCCTCAAACTCTCAGTGATCTTCCTGCCTCAGTCTCCTGAGTGCTGCAATAATAGGCCATGCACCACCACAACTGGCCCACTTGTCTCCTTTTAAAACAGCTCTATAGTTAGATGCGGTGCCTTTGATCCCAGCACTGGAGAGGCTGATGCAGGAGGATCACTGTGAATTTAGGGCCAGCCTGGGCTACAAAGCTAGACCCTGTAAATAAATAAATAAATAAATAAATAAAATTTTAAAAATATAAAATAGAACAATTTATAGGGAAGCTCACACGAGTTTTGCTTTCTTCTTAGTAACATTTAGCAGTGTTATTTCTTACACTTGTTTGTCATTGATGTGAGGCATTAGAGATACTGAGCTCATCTTGCTTCATACAATTAGTAGTGACATAGCTCTACATGTCTGCAAGTCCCAGTGCATCCTGTTTGCACAGGAGTGTCATTCCTGTGTAATGCATGTGAATGTAAATGCTGCCTCCTAGAATTCTACAACTCCAATACCTTCAGGGATGGATGACAGCAGAAACAGATTACTTGAAGAATTAAATTTGAATTACTAAAAATTCAGAGAAATTAGGAAAGCCATTGGTTCTCAGTCATAAATAATCTTTTCATTAAACAGGGTCTTGCTGTGTAGCTTAGACTAGCTTTGAACTGACTGTAGAGTCCAGGTTGGCCTTGAACTTGTGGCGATCTTCCTGCCTTAGCCTCCCAAGTGTTAGGATTACAGGCATGCACCACCATACTCAGCAGTCATAAATAATCTTAACATGTAATGTCAATCCAAACATGTTATTCCCAGGGTATTCTCTGTTAGGGTTATTTTGTGAGTTGTTGCGGGTTCTTTTTTTTTTCTTTTATGTATTTGCATCTTACTCAGACCTTGTGTGAGTGTACTTTAAGTACTTTGTAGTCACTATCAAATCGGGCTTATTTTTGACAATATTCTCTCTTTAGGTTTGCTCATTTTTTTGTGTGTTCTATTTTTTCCTTGGGAAGTCGTCAAAAGTTATACTGATAGCCCTGGTTAAGAGTGCTCATCGTTTCCTGTGGGATTTATCCAGAAGTTTGGCAGGCTCGAGGGTGTGTTTGGGTGTGTGCATATTAATGAAGCAAAGACTGGAACAATAAACAGGAAACAGTGTGATGTTGATGTCCTTTTTGTGTTTTTTGGCACATTTGCGGCTCAGTAAGTTAGTGATTTCTCCGTGTTTGTGAATATGAGGATCTTGTGTTTTCTGATGTGGCTGAATATGAATTTAGCCTTAGTTTTTTTTTTTGTTTTTTTTTGTTTTTGCAGCACCGAGGATTGAACTCACGACCTTGCGCTTGCCAGGCATAGCCTTAGTTTTTTTTATCTGACATGAAGTTTTCTGTTTGTTTTTGTTGTTTTGTTTTGCTGTGCTTTGTTTATTTCAGACAGGGTCTTGCTATGTAGTTCAGACTAGCCCTGAACTCAATATGCAGCCAGACTAGCCTTGAGCTCTGTGGAGATCTGCCTTAGCCTCCCTAGTGCTGGAATTATAGGCATGCACCACCATGCCAGGCTAATCTGCTTTATTTTTAATACCTTTTTAGGCATTGCTAAGCATACCTTTATAGCAGCAGAATAGGGCACTTCAGATTCCCCATTCATTTATAGCCAAAGATAATTTCTTATCTTTTTAAGGTACGGATTCCCACATGTCATGACAAGCCGGGGACTACTCAAATAACACAGCTAACTCAACAGGTAGTGTGTAGAACATGGTAAATGATCCCAGAATTTTAAAACTAGCAAATATGGTTACTTGGGTTTGTTATATATTTCTGGATAGTACTGAAATACCCTGTGAAGTAATTTTTCCAGTGAATGATAATAAACTTTTTCTTGTTTCTTGTTATTTCTCAAGTAGATACTGGAGAACTCAGAATTTGTACTGTAATTGTTAGGATAAAGGGAAGGAAGGTTTAATTTTGGTAAAACCTTTTATCTTAGAAGAGTGGCCAGAAGACTTCTGATTTTAGGAGACTCTGTCAAAAGATTTTGTAGTTATGATTCCCTTTCCTTTCTCTGAAAACAACATCTGTTCATGGGTGGGGTTGAAATGTTTTATCTGGTACGTTAGCACTCCCTTTGTTTTTTGAACAAATAAAAATGGAGAGCAGTAAGGTTGTTTTCTGTTACTTATATCAACTAGTTTAAATAATAGTATTTCATACAGTTGTGAACTAATCTAACGTCTTAACTACTGAATAATTCCTTATCCATGGTATCTATAGTTTTTCTGTCTTGTGCTGTGTTAAGGGAGATTTGTAAGACCCCTTCTCTTTCTGGCTGCTCCTGAAGGAAATGAATCTTAAAAAAAAAAAAAAGTAGACAGGACAACATGGCTTATTGATACTGAACTAGATAGGCGTATTTTAAAAATTAGTTTCTGCATATCTTAGTGATATCTTCTCTATTATTTTTCCTTTTTATCTCTTAGGCAAATACACACATATCTGTTATTTTACCTACTGTTCATGAGGTGGATCTTTTCAGGTAAAAAAACACTTTACCTTTTATCTCTTGCTTTGTCTTACTTGTTAATTTATTTAGAAAATGAGTATTCTAATGGAAGATGTGGAAAAAAAGTTGGGTGAAAATATATATTTTACATGGTAAAAGATCGGCACTTGGGAGACTGAGCAAGAGGATCTCCACAGAGATCAAGTTCAAGTTCGAGGCCAACCTGAGCTCACAGTGAGTTCAAGGCCAGCCTGAACTAGGTAGCAAGACCCTGTCTCAGGAAAAAAAAAAACAAAAAACAAAAAAAATGAGTGATTCATCCCTCACTGGATTTTATGAACTTTGACAAGAAAATTTGGGTGTAGTTTGGAAATTACATGGTAAAAACAAATTGTTATTTGTTTTGGTGGGAGAATGATAGTATTGTAATGTTTCATTTATTAAGGAATAATTTGAGGAATGAGCATAAATTAAAATAAAATTAAATTATCATTAAAAAATTTCTGGGAATGAGTTTTACACCTTTTTTTAACCAGTTATCTGTGTTTTGTGTTAATAATTGCCCCCATCATTAACACATTTGATTAGAATGTCTCTTCTCCTGAATATAAATTACATATTATTGTTTTCAAAGTAGGGCAGGTTATTTTTTAGTTCTTTTTTCTCAAGAGATGAGAAAAATATACCTTGAAAAATAATCTCAGAGTGGTAGTACTGTTAAGCATTTAATATCTGATTATTGGATTAATATTTTACAAGCTCTATTTTGTATGTAGAGTTTACATTTTACGTAAGTGTGAATGAGAGTTTCAATGTACATTAGTTATTTTGAATTGATATTTTTATACCAGGACTGAGCTTGAGAGTAAGGGACCAAGGACTGGAAAGGCATCTGATGTTGAGTGTCAGAGATAGAATTGATGATGGGATTCTGAGTGTGTCCTTTTATTAGGCCAAGGCTTATTATGCTAATGTTCAATGGATTGAGCAGTCTCTTGATCATGAAAGTAGCTCTTTTGTTTAATTTTTAAGTTGAGATCAGAATCAAAGGTCAGTATTATGAAATAGTTGACATTGATGTTCTCTTTTTTTTTTTGACATTGATGTTCTCTTGCCTTGGTCTCTTATGATTGGGACACTTTACCTGGTGATAATTGCTGTTGGCTCCTACTACAGTCAGAGGCGTATCAGTTATACCGTCTCATGCTCTCCTGTCTCTGCCTTGGAACTTGAGAATGAAGTGATTTTGGCTTTGTGTTCACTGGCAGGGCAAACAATAGTTACGGAGTTTGACTGCTTTTAGGCTCTCTGAGTGGAACCAAGGGTGTGTGTGTACATGTAAATGGATGCACATGTCAGCACTCATTATACATGTATATTTAGTTCTGTATTAACACATTGAAAGGCGTGAACTCACACTGATACACTTGATTCCAGTGCAACATGACATGGTTCATTCTAGGTTTTCTTTCTGTTTGTTTTCTCTGAGAGGCTGCCTCCTATTATTTTAATTTTTATTTACTGATTTGATCCAACTCCCTTTAGTAACCCATATCTCCTCTGCTGTAACCATGTCCTTTGTGCAGGTGCCTTTCTCACCCTTATTGGGCTATCCTACTCCTCACCTGGCTGTCTTTCTGCATAGCCTAGCTCTTTAATCTGCTTAGTAATCTTGCTCAGTATTTTACTCTGCTTGCTTGATCCCCATGTAGGTATCTTCCCGTCCCGTTAAGGTTCCCATATCCCATTGGGTTACCTCTGTAAGTGGATGGCTTCTTTGCCCTGCTTGGGCTCTGACTCTGTGTTACATGAGTGCCCTCCATCCTCCACTTGTATGCTTATACACCTTACTCTAGGCTATCCGTCCATAGTAATAACCTCATTCCCCCGCATGGACATGTGCCAGATGTTCTCACAGCATGCGCAACCTCTTCAACCCACTGTGGCTCTGACATGACATACTGGGCTGTCTCTCCATGCTTCCTCAGCACATGCTTCCTGGGCTTTGTACCCCCAACCAAATCACCACCCCTACATACACCTTAGCACACAGGTTCTCTGGGCTCCAGAGCAGGCTACACCCTGCACAAGGATGACCACTTCTCTTCACAGAAGCTCTGATACTCAACTCTGGGCCAATGTGGCCGTTTCCCTCAGGATAGAAGTGTCTGCCTTGTTCTGCTTTAGGCTTCAGTTAGGAAAGGCCTTATCCTTGGGCAATGTTTTCTTGGGGGAGCACTTCCCTTGCATTTCCTTTTTGCCTTCGAGTAGTTAATATTAACTCTACTAATTTCCACCTCAGATTTGTTGCATACTTTTGCATTTAAATGTTACTTTTATTTTTCTTTGTGTGTTGTCTTACTACTTTTCCCTTGTTGCTGAGACAAAATACCCAACACCCAAAGTTACAAAGGGAAAAGTTTATTTAAGCTCACAGTTTTTTAGGGGTTTCAGTCCATAATCAGCTGGCTCCAAGGCAGGGTAGCATGGCAGACAGGGATTGCAAAGGAGAAACAGTTAGGTGGTGGCAGAGGGTAGCAAAGCAACAAAGGTCAGCCGCAGCTCTTTTTATCCCTTATATCTTACCAAAGCTACTTAGGGTGCGTAACACTCATATTTGTAATCCTAGTGCCCTTGATCTTAGCACTGATCCCAGTGGCACACATTCTAGATTCATCCACCTCTGAAAAAGCCCCACCCGTGACTGCATGTGGTTTTGGGTGGGGGTACATCTAGACACAAGCCATATGTGGGTGTTTTTTTGGTTTTGTTTTTTGTTTTTTACCATGAGTCAAACTCAGGACCTTGTGCTTGTCAGGCAGACGCTGTGCCACTGAGCCATATCCCTGGCCCTTGGTTTGGTTTTGTGCTGGGGGTGAAATCCAGGGTCTCACATCTGCTAGGCAAGCACTCTGCCAGCCCTGAGTGTGTTTGTTTTTAATTATTTTAGATTGGTTTTGATCTTCACGAACAGATAAGGGTTTTTTTTTTCTCTCCTGAAATCTGCTAGGAAAAATTGTTACCAAACCAGGAAAATGTTAACTGAATAAGTAAAAATTATCAAGTGTCTGAGGCTTAGTAAGTGTTTGTAGAGTTGTGGCTTCATTCAGTTCCAGGGCCACTATAAAAATATGCAGCATTTTTGTATGTTCTGCTGGGAAGTAATTCTTTTGTTTGGCATTAGAACTCTTCCTAGTGATTGTTATTGTCATTCTTTAATATCAAAAGCATCTCCTTTTTACTTGTCCAAAGTAGTGAGTTATCTCACTTGATGTGTAATGGTCAGTTATAGATTGAATTTCTCGTTTTGCTTTTTCCCCCTTAATACTGCTTTTAACTTTTTTTTTTTTTATTACTGGGGATCAAACTTATGACTTTGCACTTACCAGGCAAGTGCTTGAACCACTGGACTAAATCCCCGGCCCATGCTTTTAACTATCAAAAAAAAAAAAAAAGCCCTTCCCTCATCTCTCTTGCTATCTCTAGTCTCTAATCTCTAATTTCTGTGGTGCTAGGGATCAAATCCAGGGCCTCCTGTATGCTACACATGCACTCGACTACTGAGCTACATCCCCAGTGCAGTGGTAATATATGCCATAAATGCCCTTTTGTGAAATTAATTTTTTTTGTTTCCTTCAGAATATTTAGAGAGGAAATTCAAACATAAGAAAGCAGAATTATTAAAATAAATTTATCATATGATAAAACAGTTTAAGAATTACACATTTTCTGCTAGGCATGCTATTGCACACCAGTAATCCCAGCACTCTGGAGGCTGAAGCAGAAGGATTGCAGAGAGTTCAAGGCCAACCTGGACTACATAGCCAGATTTTGTCTCAAACCCCTCCCCCCAAAACAAGCAAACAAAAAAAGAATTATACACCTTTATTGTTCATCAGCTATTTTGTGTGTCAAGGTGTTGCATTTCGTTTTATAATAATCAAGCTGGGTGTGATGGTGCATGACTGTAATCTCAGCATTAAGAATGCTGAGGCAGGAGGATTGCTGTAAATTTGAAGCCAGCCTGGGCGACAAAGTGAGTTGAAGGCTAACCTGAACTACATAGTGAGACCTCGTTTCAAAAAAACAAAACAAAACAAAACCCCCAAAGAACCAAAAGAAAAAAAAATGATTTTATAAAAATTGGAATGAGTTGGGGCCAGGGATTTAGCTCAGTAGCTCAAGCACTTGCCTGGTAAGTGCAAGGTCTTGAGTTTGATTTCTGGTACCAAAAAAAAAAAAACTGGAATGAGTCAAATTGACATAGATTTTTATGTATAAAAAAGAAATTTAAGTTTCTATGTGTAATATGTATGCCAGACCAAAATACAAAATGCAGAAAAAATTTATATCAATGTGAAGTTTTTAGAATAATTATGTAGGGGAGATAAGCTTACTTAGCATGCTTGAAACCTGCGCCAAAACACCAGAGAAGCCAGCCTGGTGGCTTGCAAAAACCTACACGCCCACTCCATATGCAAGCATGATGGGGCCTCTGATCCTCAGAGCGGGGCAAAGGCTTTGCCCAAAGAAACCCAGACAAGCAGGACTGTACTTCTGAAGGCCCACAACGCTAAGGAGGTGTGAGATAAGCAGCTTCTCCAAATGTCCTGCTGGAGCATGAAACTAACACTCCTCCCCACCAATTTTCTTCAGCCCAAAAGAAGTGACAGAATATACAGACGCTGACACAAGAAGGCCTGGATAGAGCACAGTTGCCTTTCCATAAGAAAGGGGACGAGGAGGGCCAGGGATCTAGCTCAGTGGCCTAAGCACTTACCTGGCTAGTGCAAGGTCATGAGTTCAATCCCTGGTGCCCCCCCAAAAAAAGAAAAAAAAAAAGGGGGACAAGGAATTGAAGATGTCTGGAAGTGATAAAACAAATGTGATCTGTATTGTCTGTTTGTATCCCCTCTGCTTTTCCTTACTATAAAAGGCCCTTGTCCACCCGTACAGGGGAAGGCATGATTTGAGGGTAATAGGCCTCTCCATCTCCTTTGGAGCTTTTGTTGAATAAATCCTTTTATCCCTTTAAAAAGAAAAATTATGTAGGAATTTAAGAATTGGGATTGGAAAAATAACAAAATATTTCTGTGTAAACACTTCTCAGGTGTTTCTGCCCAGTTTTTCTTCATAGTCAGATGCTTTGGGAGTTGGTGCTGTTGGGAGAGCCCCTTGTGGTGATGGCTCCGTCACCATCAGAGTCATCAGAGACTGTACTGGCCCTTGTTAAGTGAGTATGTTTGGTTGCTGATGATGAGATGTTGATGACATTTTCCCATCTCTCATATATTTCCTCACACATTATTTCATCAACCCATAAAACAGTCCTATCAGAAGGTAGTGCTTATTAGAGCACCATCTTACGGACAATAAAATATCAGGTTCCATGAGGGCGGATCCATGTTTCTGCTGTCCTGCATGACAAGCATTCATTCACTTATGTGAACTTATCCCCTGATAAATACTAGTAGTATGCATGGTCAGTGTTTTATCAAAGGCACATAGCTAGGGAATGGCAGAGCCAGAGTTCTGCCCTAACATCAGTGTTCCTTCTGTAGGCCATTTCACATTGCATATTTCTATTTGTCTTTTTAGTTCCCTAAAATGAGTTTATTATTATTGAAATAAATACATTCTCCTATTGCTTATCTACTGTTTGTATAGATGGTTCACAGTTAAAGAGTAGGACCTTTAATTTCTGTGTCCATTGTTTTACATATTTTTCCTGCTCCACAGCTGCATTTCTCCATTAAAGTACTTCAGTGATTTCCGACCTTATTTCACTATTCATGATAGTGAATTCAAAGAATATACTACCCGTACTCAAGCTCCGTGAGTAAACAGAATAACTTTTATTGACCAGGTATTATCTTTATAACCCGAATTATCTAGAATTATTTTCGGTAATAAAATTTTAATTTAGATGTTTAGCTTATTGGCAGATTTTATGAAAGAAGTACCTTGACAGTACCTTAAGATTTCAAGAGTTAGTAGCATATTATCTGTCAGTGATTTTGTTAATGGAATTTGTGTTGTCATTAATAATCATCAGACTGTATTTTGATTGTACTGTCATTATAAGATCTCTCCAATCTGTAGAAGGGAAAAATAATTTCCTGTTTATTGCTTCTTTTCATAACTGTCTTTTTTTTCTTTTTTCTCCTTTGGTCTTTTTGAGACAGGGTCTCACTATGCCGTTCAGAATGGCCTTGAGTTCACTTTGTAGCCCAGGCTGGCCTCTAACTTGCCACCATCCTCGAGCCTCAGCCTCCTGAGTGCTGGGATTACGGGTGTGCACCACCAGGCCCGGCTGTGTTTTTTTTGGTACTGGGAATTGAACTCATGGCCTCAGTGCTTGCCAGGCAGATGTTATGCTGCTGAGCTATATCCCCAGCCCCTTAACTAAGTTTCCAGACAATAACAACAACAAAAATCTCCATTTACTGTCTCCACTTCTTGGTTTTCTGGTTGCTTCTCAGAAATTAACTGCAAGTTTACTTCTTTTTTTTATTTTATTCTTTTGCAGCACCAGGGATTGAACTCATGACTTCGCGCTTGCCAGGCAGGTGCTTAGGCCACTGAGTAGATGACCAGCTAGTTTACTTCTCTTTATCCACTGATTTTTTTTTTCCAAATTCATCAAGACTTTTCTCACTATCTCACCCAGTAGGTGCATTATTGCCTGATTTTTCTCACCTTCTCTTTCTTATCACAGTTACACTATGATCTTGAAAATATTTTAATTCTTGATTCTTGATCTCTGTCTTGGCTCACTGGTGGTACATTTCAGTACAGATATATTGCAGGCTTTTTTCTCTGCTATTCCTTCATGTTCTCCAATATTGTGTTCTGGGTTCTGATTTCAGACTTAATTCTTTCTTTCCAGTACCAGTTGCCTTTGTTAAGACCTTACATTAATGACTGAAATATATCTTCCCAGCCCAGATTTCTGCAAGGGTAATACCTATATATTCAGGGGGTTTTGTTGCTGTTGCTTAAACACATTACCTGTACCTCTGAATATATTTTTATTTTATTTATTTATTTTGCCTTTTTGAGAGAGTTTCACTGTGCAGTTCATGCTGGCCTTGAACTCACTTTGTAGTACAGGCTGCCCTCCTGTCTCTGCCTCCCAAGTGCTGGGATTACAGGCATACCACCATGCCTGGCTTCTTAATATGTTTTAAACTAAATATTTTCAGACTGAATTCTTTTTTTGTTTGTTTTTTGGTATCGGGGATTGAACTCATGACCTTGCACTTGCCAGGCAAGCGCTTACGCTGCTGAGCTAAATCCCCAGCCCTAGAATGAATTCTTTTTATCTCCTTCTTTTTTCCCTCTAATTGTGTGCCACTTCCTTTTTTCATAAATGGTACCAGTTTTTATATAGTTATCACAAACTGAAGTCATCACATCTTCTTAACATGCCCCACATCTAATTCTAACCAAATTTATAAATTTAAATCCTAAAATATCTCATAAGATTTGAATAGCTCATTTCCCAGTCTTGTTGTCTCTGCTCTTTCTATGTCCACTGTTGCTTTTCCCCCCAATCCCTCTCCTCTTGTAGGACATCGTCCAGATTTTCCACATAGTGGTCCTTCTCATTCATGCTTGCCTGCACTTTTTCTCCAGTAGCTTCTCTTAGCCTGTGAGATAACATCTAAATTTCTGAGCAAGTGAACTTGGTTCTGCTCATCTACTCTCATTTCTGACTATTCATTCTTCCTGTTTGTGCTCCAAAGAATGCTGAGCTGTGTGTCATTCTGTGTGTGGACTATGAGAACACTTCCTTGTGTGGCATATGTGTGTTCTGCATTGCCTTCACTTTAACAGAAAACTCCTGTTCATCTTTCACATCTTTATGTAAATGTCGACTCTTTGGGAAAGCTGTCCTTTAATCCCCTGCAGACCATAGATTTTCATTTGTAATTATTGTACATTTTATTTTACCTTCAGTGCCTTTTAATTTTTGGCATCATAATTGGGTATGTAGACCCTTCTTCCTATGTGCTATCGCAAAGATTTTGTCTTTTCATCTTTACAAGTTTATTGCTAAATATGTTGCCTGACATGTAATTGATACGTAGTAAATTGAGTAAAGAAAAAGATAATCTGTATATTACTCAAAAGAAACTGAAACTGGGCCGGGGATCTAGCTCAGTGGCCTGAACGCCTGCCTGGCAAGCGCGAGGTCATGAGTTCAATCCCCAGTGCTGCAAAAAAAAAAGAAACTGAAACTATTCTTCACTAATTTAGCATTCATGTTTTCTCACCCTTAAAATTTGTGTTTTGTTTTTAATAGACCCTCAGTCATATTGGGAGTAACCAACCCTTTTTTTGCTAAAACACTTCAGCACTGGCCACACATTATTCGAATAGGAGACCTTAAACCTGCAGGTAAAGTATAAACTTAGGGTACTGTTTTTCATGTGTAATGTGACTGAACAGTTTTATTTCTTCTACTTTATTTATTTATTTATTTATTTATTTTTTGCGGCACCGGGGATTGAACTCACGACCTTGCACTTGCCGGGCAGGCGCTTAGACCGCTGAGCTAGATCCCCAGCCCTTCTTCTACTTTATTTTTATTCTTGGTTACTTTTTAAGTTGCTGGCAACTGTCTTTGAGGCAATTGAAATAAAAACCTTGGGAGAAGAATGTAACTTTTTACCAAATATGTAGATTCTTATATGATAATAACATCTTTTCACCAAAAGAAGTACTTCCAGTGTTAGGAACATCAAATGAATTATAACAAAATGAAATCTCAAAAATTTGAGCTTTTTATATATATAAGTCAAAGGAAACAGGGACATCTAATACTCTTTAAATAAAACTTTATAGAATGCTGGAATTCTCCCAGAGTGGTAAAAAATTCTTGGGTTGATCTCAAAACAAGTATAGTACATTCTATGACATAGATACTGATTAAAGGAATGGTGAAAAGGTTGTACTTTCCTTGAGAAAGACAGGTAGTATCTTGCTTATGGTAGCTTAATAGATGTTTACTAAGTGAGTATATGAATTCTGAGGTTGAAGTTTGGTTAACCTAGATAACAATTTCATGATACCTCTGACTTTCCTCACTAGATGTTCCTGAATTTTCACTAAAGTAAAGTCTTTTTTTTTTGAGACAGAGTCTCGCTGTATAGTTTGGGCTGGCCTCAAACTCACAACAGTCTTCCTGTCTCAGCCTCCTAAGTGCAGGTATTACAAGTGTGTGCCACTATGCCTGGCTGAGAGTCATTTTTTAATAACTTTATGGTATACTTTTTTCTGGTACTGGGGGATCACAGGTGCTCTATCACTGAATTATGTCCCCAGCCCCTTTTATTTTTATTTTTATTTTTATTTTGAGAGAGAGTCTCACTGAATTCCCCAGGTGGGACTTTAACTTGTGATCCTTCTTCAGCCTCCCAAAGTGCTGCGATTACAGGCATGTGCTGTTGTACCCATCTTGATGGACTACTTTTAAGAATTATTCCTCTTAGTATATAGAGGAATATTTAATACATTATATTACCTTATAAAATATCTTTACTGGAATGCATGTACACCTAAATGTGTTAGAGTCAGAGATTAAATTGTATTATTTACAGACAATGGATTCAGTCTTACATTGAAATGAAATCCTTTGAAATCTTACAAAATCTTATGAAAGAGAGGAAAGAACAAAGGGCTTTACATTGGCAATCAGGACTTTGTGATATAAGGCAGAACATTCTCGTTAAGCCTGAAATTCTTTGGTTAAACCCAGTAACTTGATGCATGGCATTCAGTAAATGTCACGTTCCCTTGCCATTCCATTAGTGTTCTGCCTGCTACTAATGTTAGTGCAGACAACAGCAGTTATTAGACTCTTTAAGTATGAGAATTAAAAAAGAAATCTTAATTTTGACATTTATTTTTATGATTTTATGCTACTAAACAATATTATTTTCATTAATTGTAATGTAGTAGACTGTTTCTTTTTTCCAAGGGTAAAAGGCTCTTTTAGGGATATAGTTAGAGGACTTTTACATAAAACCATTGTTTGACAAGCATGAACTAGTGAATCTGTTTAAGAAACTACCATGCTGTTTTCCAAAGTTCCCCAATGCATTACTTTTTTTTTTTTTTTTTTTTTGGTATTGGGAATTGAACTCAGGATCTTGTGCTTGCCAGGCAGTCATTGCACCACTGAGCAAAATCCCAGCCTACATTTTTAACAACATATGAGTGTTCTCATTTCTTTATATCTTTGGTAGTATCTGATCTTTTTCATTATGACCATTCTAGTGTGTTCCAAATGATGATTTTAATTTAAGTGATTTTAATTTAGTTTTCTTTAATGACCAATGCTGGTGAGCATTTGAATGTACTTATTATCATTCATATGTGTCACCTGTGGTGAGATGTCTATTTGAATCTTTTGCCCATTTTTTAAATAGGTTGTTGGTCTTTATATTGTAAGAGGCTTTTATGTGTTCTGGCCAGAAGTCTATTTTCAGATATATGATTTCCAAATATTTTCTTACATGATGTAGCTTTTCTATTTCTTTTCTTCTTTTTTTAAAATTAAATTTATTGGTATATTTTAGGTAAACATAATGATCACATTTATCCTAAGGAATTTGTACCTGTACATGATAAGATTTATCTTGACTCTGATTCTTTTTTTCTTTCCATTCTCCTCCTCTCCCTTCAACCCCTCTTGCCCTCCCTATTTACAAAAGCTTTGTTTCCATTTTTCCCTTTTCTCATATTTTTTCCTTTTCCCATCCTTTCCCCCCACCTCCTTCCCTGGTTCCCCTTCCTATTTGAATGTTTTCTTCTTTTTTCACAATATTTATTATACATATTGGTCCTTACTTCCACTTTCAGTTTCTCACACCAGAGAAACAACATGGTATGTATGTACGTATGTATTTATTTAATTGGTACATTTTAGGTATACATAATGATCACATTCATTATAGAGAATTTTTTCATTTTTTATTCATTTTTTTCCGGCACTGGGGATTGAACTCATGACCTCGTGGTTGCCAGGCAGGCGCTTACGCCACTGAGCTAAATCCCTGGCCTTTGTCTTTTTGAGACAGGGTCTTGCTATGCTGTTCAGGCTGGCCTTGAGCTCACTTTATAGCCCAAGCTGGCCTCAAATTCACAACGATCCTCCTGTCTCAGCCTCCTAAGTGCTGGGATTACAGATGTGCCCCACCAGGCCCAGGGAGAATTTTTTTAAAGATAATAAAACAACAGTAAAACAAAACAAAACAATAGGAACAATATTGGATTTCAAAAACAAGATAGTAGGAAATCAATCTACTGTAATGCACATTGTCTTCCTGTAAATAGATGCTCAGACCACCAGCAGGCTTGCTAGTGTGGGGCAAGTTGTTTCTTTCTAATGAGTTGGTCATTACATTTCCAAAGTTCTGAAATAGCCAACAGACCATAGAAAGATACCAGTTTAGGCTCCTGCTTGAAATCAGCAGCTTCAGAAAACTGCCTTTGAGTCTAGGTCAGTCATTATAGAGTTTGTACTTGTACTTGATATAACTTGATTCTTTTTTCCCCCACTGCTCTACCCTCCCTTCAATCCCTCTTCCCCTCATTTACAAAGCTTGGTTTCCATTTATTTCCTTCTTTTTTTCTTTTTCCTTCCTTCTTTTCTCCTTCCTTCCTCCCTCACTCACCTTTCCATTTGACCATTTTCTTCCTATTTCACAATATCTGTTACACATTTTGGTCCTTATTTACACTTCCAGTTTCTCACACCAGAGAAACTGCAATATTTGCATGGGTGAGTCCATTTTCACTTCAGGGTATGGTCTCAAGGTGCATCCATTTACCTTGAAATGTCTCAAGCTTATCCTTCTTTATGTATTAAAAAAAACACATCTTCTTTATCCATTTATCAATTGACGGGCATTTGGGCTGTTTCCAAGATTTAGCTATTACAAACTGAATTGCTGTAAACATGGATGTGTATGTTGCTGTAGTATGATACCTTTAATTCTTTTGGGAAGATACCAAGAAGGAGGAATAGCTGGGTCAAATGAAACCTCTAGTCCTAGTTTTTTGATGAATCTTCACACTGATTTCCACAGTGGTTGCACCAGTCTACACTCCCACCAACAGTGGAGAAGGCTTCCTTTTTTCCATAGCCCTGCCAGCTTGTTACTGGTTGATGTCTTAACAATAGCCATTCTTTCTGGGGTGAGATGGAATCTGAGCATTGTTTTCATTTACGTTTTTCAAATGACCAGTGATGTTGAACACTTTTTTGTGTATTTATTTGCCATTTCTACTTCATCTGAGAAGTGTCTATTCATTTCAGATGCTAATTTTTTAAATTGGGTCTTTAAATTTGGGTGAGTCTGATTTTTTTGAATTCTTTATGTATTCTATGTAATAGTACTTTGTCTGAGGAACAGCGGCCAAAATTTTTTTCCCACTCTGTGGTTTGTCTCTTCACTCTGTGAATGGTTTCTATTGCTTTGTAAAAGCTTTTCAATAAGATGGGATCCACTTTTCCTTTTCTTAATGGTATCTTTTGAGATAAGAAATTGTTGCTTACCAAGGTATTTTTTTTTTTTGGATTGGCCTTCTGATGTTAGAATTTATGCCTAACCCAAGGTTACAAAAATGATCTGCTGTGGTTTTGTTTAAAAGTGTTATTGTATTAGTGTTTACATGTAGGTCTACAATCCACCTTGTGTTACTCTCCATAGATTTACAGTTTTTCTCACATCATTTGTTGAAAAAGGCTGTCTTTTTTGAAAGACTAGGGCTGGGGATATAGCTGAGGAGTACAGTGTCTGCCTGGCAAGCATGAGGCCATGAGTTCAATTGCCAGTACCAAAAAAGAAAAAATCCTCGAAGACTACTTTTTCCATTCCATTGTATTGATGCTTTTGTAAAAAACCAATTATTAATATAGGGACATATTTCTGAACTACTGTTTCTGTCTCACAGATCTGTATATCTGTGTTTACACCAGCACCAGTCTACACTCCCACCAACTAAATGATATTTATTTGTCTTCCTGTAGTTTTATAGTCAAGTTCAGAGATCATGAAGTGTAAGTCTTCTGTGTTGTTTTTCAGATTGTTTTGACTATACTGGCTTTTTTGTATTTCCATATAAAATTTTTGTGTTTCTGTATAAATTTTAGAATGAGTGTGTTAATCTCTGCAAAAAAAGCCAGCTGGAATTTCAATAGGGATTATTTTGAAAATGAAATCAGTTTAGATGAGAATGCCATCTTAAAAATATTGAAACTAGGGTCAGGGATTTAGATTTAGGTCTGCGGCTCAAGCACTTGCCTGATAAATGCAAGGTGTAGTGAGTTTGATCCGCAGTACCAAAAAAAAAAAAATTGAAACTTCCACTGGTGGCACATGTCTGGGAGGCTGAGGCAGGAGGATCATCAGTTCAAGCTCAGCCTTAGTCAGAACTTGTCTCAAAATTTTAAAAAGGACTAGAGATAGAGCAAAGGCCCTGTGTTCAATCGCCAGCACTACTTGTTAGCTAAATAAAGGCTAGTATGTGAATAGGTAATGTTTCTTCATTTATTGAGATTTTATTTATTCTCAGCAGTGTCTTGTGGTTTTCAGTGTGTAAACCTTATACTTCATTTGTTCTGTTTATCCCTTTTTGATATATTTGTTTTAGAGCTATTATAAATTGAATTGTTTTCTTAATTTCATTTTGAATTTTTAATTGCTAGTATATGGAAATATATATTATATATTGTGTATACTGATAGAAGTAAATTTGTGTATGTTGATAGAATATAGGTCTTGCAGCTGGATGTGGTGGGACACACCTGTAATCCTAGCACTTGGGAAGCTGAGGCAGGAGGATTGCTGCAAGTTTGAGGCCAGCCTGGGCTATGTAGTGAGTCCAGGCCAGCCTGAACTACATAATAAGACCCTGTCTCAAAAAAAAAAAAATAGGTCTTGTGCTACTAGTTTATGTTATTTTTACAGTACGGGATCAAAAAAATATATATAGGTTTTGAGCTACTAGTTTGTTATTTTTTTGTTTTTACAATATGGGATCAGGTCAATTTCTTCCTTTCTTATCTGAATGGTATTTATTTTTTTTACTCTTACTCATCTTAGTCTAAGTCATCTAATATCTACCTACCTACATTGGCTAGAACCTCTTGTATAATATTGAGTAAATTTTTGTGAGAGCAGATATCTTCATCTTATTCATCTTCAGAGAGATAATATTTAGTATTTCACTACTAACTGTGTTAGCTGTAGGTTTTTTCAAAGGTGTTTGTTTGTTTGTTTGTTGGTACTGGGAATCAAACTTATGACCTCATGCTTGCTGGGCAGGCGCTTATGCAGCTGAGCTAAATCCCTGGCCCCTCAAAGGTGTTTTTTGTTTTGTTTTGTTTTGTTTTGTTTTGTTTTGTTTGGCAGCATCGGGCATTGAACGCATGACCTCACACTTGCCAGGTGTTTTTTATCAGGTTGTACAAGTACCATTCTGTTCTTAATTTTCTTAATTTGTTAAGAACATTTATCACAAATTGGTGGTGTTGAGTTTTGTTAAATACTTTTTTTGTACCTATGAATATTATCATGTACTTTTTACCTTCATTTTCTTGAATAAATATCATTTAGTCATGGTTTATATCCCTTTTTTGTTTTGTTTTTTGAGACAGGGTCTCATGTAGTTCAAGTGGGCCTTGAACTCAGTGTGTAGCTTAGACCGGCCTCAAACTCACAGTGACCCCTTGCCTCAGCCACCTGAATGTTGGGATTGCAAGTGTGTGCTACCACACATGGCTCATTCTGCTAGCATTTATTTTTACTTTTGTTTTTTTAAAACAGGGTCTCACTACGCAGTTCAGGTTGGCCTTGAACTCACTGTGTAGCCGAGGCTGACTTTGAACTCACAGTGATCTCTCTGCCTCCGCCTCCCAAGTACTAGGATTACAGGATCATTATGCTAATATTTTATTGAGTTTTTTTTACATATGTATTAATGAGGGGTACTAGCTTGTATTTTCTTTTCTTGTAACATATTATTGCTGCTGTGAATATTTTTTTAAGGCTAGTGAGGTTGACCATTTAAAAATAGGAACTAGACCAAGGGAGGGACTAGGACAGTCTTTGAATTTATTTTTCAAAATAGAGATGAAGGCCTATATGAAATATTAATTACACTGTATTTTAAGCAGCCTGTCTTAGGGGAGAGATGCTGTGTTCTTTCTGATTGTTTCTTTCACCTATTTATTTGGACCATTTTGTTCATTACTAGATTTTCTATAGTATAGATGCTATTGTGTGAAAGCATTGTGCTTGTGGTAAGATGCACATACGATAAAATTAGTCATCTTGGGCCAGAGATACAGCTCAGTGGTGGCAAGCGTGATATCCTCAGTTTGATTTCCCATACCCACAAAAAAATTTTTTTAATCATCTTAACTTTGGTGGGTAGTAGTACTGGATATTGAAACCATGGTCCCATGTGCTCACTTCAGTTTATTTTATGTAGCATAACATCTTTAACATTTATCCATTTCAGCATGTATCATAATTTCAGGGCTGAATCTTATTCCATTTTATGAATTTTCTTTGTATGCATTTCCATTGTACTACTCTTTCTTTAATTCTTTCTTTTTCTTTCTCTCTTTTTTTTTCTTTTTTTGTCTTTTTGAGACAGGGTTTTGCTGTGCAGTTCAGACTGGCCTTGAATGTACTTTGTAGCACAGGCTGGCCTCAAATTCATAGTGATCCTTCCTCTGCCTCCGAAGTGCTAGGATTGCAGATGTGCACCACCACACCTGGCTGTATTATATTTTCTTTATCCATTTATTTGATAGACATTTGAATTACTTCTTATATTGTACAGTATTGTATGTGGGTATATCTCTTTGAGTACTTGCTTTTGCATCTTTTGGAAATATATCTAGATGTGGATTTATTTATTTATTTTTTTAAACGTCACCGGAGATTGAATAGAGGGCTTTCACACTGAGCTACATCCCCATCCCTTTTTGTATTTAATTTTGAGACAGGGTTTTGATAAGTCTCTGCAGTGCCCAGACCGGGATGAAACATTTCCTCCATTCTGTAGGATATCTCTTCCTTCCTCTTTGTCATCAGGGAAGTTGACAATATTATTATTATTTTTATTATTATTTTTTTTTTTTTTGCGGCACCAGGGATTGAACTCATGACCTTGTGCTTGCCAGGCAGGCACTTAGGCTGCTGAGCTAGATCCCCAACCCTTGACAATATTATTTTTAAGCTCTGTAAGATTGAAGTTATTCCAAAGTAAAAAGTTATAGAAATATAAATAATACGTGCTCTTAAATTTTTTTAACAATCTGATCGCAATGTTCCCTATTCATATAATCTCACTCCTATATGTACCCAAACTAGCAATTTGATCTTGTAATAATTTAACATAAAAATATATTATAAATTTAGAGGCTTAAATCAGACAATCTCTAGATTGTCTTTAAATTCTGAGGTTCTTTTTTTTTGTTTTGTATTTTTGGAACAGGAAATTGAACTCACAACCTCGTGCTTGCCAAGCAGGCCCTGTGCCACTGAGCTGTATTCCTGGCCTGTTCTTAGGTTCTTTTACTCTTCTACAGAGAGAGACCAGAGAAAGAAAGAGATAAAAAAATCTATTAAAGTAGGTGTGGTCATGTCATTTTTAAGTATGTGTCTCGAGGCATTTTTTCTGCATTTTATGAGTTAAGTTGTAGCTTCTCTTCATATCAAGGCCATAGTCGTGGATTATACAGACTGCTCAGCACAGCAGCTGACTCAGTTCTGTGTGGCTCACACCTGTGTTTGCACATGCTATCACCACTTGGTGGCAGTGCTAAGTTTTAAATGCAAAAGCAGAATTTGGAGAGATACCAGAAAAAAACCTTTTGAATACTATATTTTGTAGTCCCTTTAGGAATTTTTTTCTTTTCCATTTCTCTAAAAGGATATTTTATTCCTATTTGGCATTTAAAATTTCAGTTTTAAGGGCCAGGGATATAGCTCAATGGCAGAGTGCCTGCCTGGTAAACACGAAGTTGTGATTTCGATTCCTAGTATCAAAAAAAAAATTTTTTTTTCAATTTCATGTATTTCACACATAAATTTTAAACTATGGATTGAGTAACAAAAAGGGAAAATTTTAAGTAATGACAAATACATATTAATTAAAGATCATTAATGTTTCTGTACTGTAACAAGAATCCAGTATTTCCTTTTCCAGTTTTAAAATACCAGGAATGAACTCTTAAACATTAATTAATGTTAAGAAAAATGTTTTAACTGTGACACTTCTAATTAATGTGTAGCCCATAGATTAACTGTTAATCTTATAAAATTCTAATTTTATAATACATTATGATTATAATTAGAAGGATGTTTGTGATATTTCCTTCAGGTGAAATTCCTAAGCAAGTTAAAGTGAAAAAACTGAAGAACCTAAAGACTCTGGATTCTAAACCTGGTATTGATATTTGTTAATTTTTAAATATATGCTTATCTGCATAGTTGTTTTTCTGTTTACCTTCTTCAATTCTTAGGAGTTTGTACTTTTTTTTTTTTTTAAATAGGAGTTTATACTTCTTACAAGCCATATCTAAATAGAGATGAGGAGATCATAAAACAATTACAGAAGGTAATTACTGGCTCATATTATTGAATTTAAATCTCTTTGTTCATGTATGTAATATCCATTTAGGCAATATGTGCCTTGCATAATAATGTGAAATGACCAGGCATGGTGTCTCACTCCTGTAATCCCAGCACTCGAGAGGCTGAGACAGGAGGATCGTTGTGAGTTCGAGACCAGCTTGAGCTACAAAGTGAACTCAAGGACAGCCTGAACAGCATAGTGAGACCCTGTCTCAAAAAGACAAGGGCTGGGGATCTAGCTCAGTGGCTTAAGCGCATGCCTGGCAAGTGCGAGATCATGAGTGAGTTCAATCCTAGGTGCCA
>RJWT010014614.1:7070-21064 GCA_004365215.1 Cuniculus paca | reverse complement strand
TTTGCAGCACCGGGGATTGAACTCACGACCTTGTGCTTGCCAGGCAGGCGCTTAGACCGCTGAGCTAGACCCCCAGCCCTGGTGTTTTTGAGACAGGGTCTCACTATGCTGTTCAGGCTGGCCTTGAGCTCACTTTGTAGCCCAGGCTGGTCTCGAACTCACAACGATCTGCCTGTCTCAGCCTCCTGAGTGCTGGGATTACAGGCGTGAACCACCACACCCAGCTTGAACTACAACTCTTTAGAACTGACTTGACATTTATAAGAGATTACAGCTATGTTTTACTTCACAGTTCAAATCCTTTTAATAAAGAAGAGCTGACAGCTATTTTGAAATTTGGAGCAGAGGATCTCTTCAAAGAACTTGAAGGGGAGGAGTCAGAGCCTCAGGTATTTAAGAATGAGGGGTCACAGTTTTTGCAAAGTGTTATCTATGAGAAGTCCACCCCCCAAGGGAAAAAGATCTCGCTATATAGTTGAGGCTGGCCTGGAACTCACTTTGTAGCCCAGCCTGGCCTTACTTGCAGTCTCCTCCTGCCTCAGCTTCCCAAGTGCTGGGATTATAGGAATGTGCCAGCATGCCTGGGTATGAGGATAAATTTTTGGGGAAGGTCTTTTAGAAGCTTTTTATAAGGAAAGAGTAAATATTTGAAAGAATATAATTTTTTTGTCTTCCAAAACTCAAAAACTTTTACTAAATTGGGAAGGAAAAAATGAGTAAAGCATTAAAAAATAGTGGTTATTTTCCACTTAGTTTTGTTTCTTGTAATTCATCAAGTTTCACTTTATCATTTGGATAAATGATAGTTTGAAACATTAGATGTAAAGGCTACAGAACAGAGACCATGACAATAAAGAGAAAATCAGAAAGTTGGCTTATTTGTATCTGACATCTTCAGGAAATGCTGAACATTGTTGTTTTTCAATCATATCTTTGTTGCTGTTTTTTCTCTTAGGAAATGGATATAGATGAAATTTTGCGCTTGGCTGAAACCAGAGAGAATGAAGTATCAACAAGTGCCACTGACGAGCTTCTGTCACAGTTTAAGGTATGAAGATCTTTGTGGAGAGTTCTCAGCCTCGATTCATTATTAATTACTCATGTCTATAAGTACTTCCTTTGTGCTAGACCCTGTTTTCCCTTTTACTTGAATCAACTCTTGTCCTCAGTGTCATGCTGAGTTATAAGGACATTGTGAATGTAGTTTGTGTTCCTCCCAGGAAGGTAACCACAGAAGTTGGCCATCCTGCCTTGGAATCAGTGTGCAGAGGAAAAGAAGCTGATGGAGAGGGCTTGAAAGTATGTTGTTAGAAGGATAGGTGGGGAATCAGAAGCCAGGAGGAATGTGGGGCACATTAATCAGACAAAGAGATGTTTGGGGTATGAGAACAGTAGGTGACGGCAGACTCTTGACTTGGTAAGGTTTTCTTTCTTAGATTATTTTTGTGAAAGGAAGTAAAAGGTGGTCAGTGTTGACTGATAAAATGAAATGCGATCCGGGAAAAACTTAGGAAGTGGTACCTTTTAGTGCAGTTATAATTAAAAAGCTTAGGGAAAGTAATTTAATGAAAATAAAGGATCAAGCAAGGCCAGATTTTAGAAAGATGTTAGCACATCTCTAGGTTGACCAAAGAACTTTGGGAATAGGAAATATTGAAGGTTGTAAGGAAAGATTTGATGGTACACTGCCCTGGAGCAGAGTGGAAGGGATACATCAAAGCATGGAGGGAAGACTTGGTTTTGGAAAAAGGTAGCAATCACATTAGGAGAGAGAAGATGTGGGAATTCAGTTTGTGATGTTAATTACCAGTAAAGTAGTGGAAAAGATTTGGGGCAGCCATAGGTGGGGCTGAGAGTTGTGAGGAGGAACTTGATAGAGAGTCATCTGAACCAGATGCTACTGCTTTGCTGTGGAACCAGTCAGCAAGATCATATGACTTTTCTCTAGCAATACTTGAGATCAGAGAAATTGGATCAGTTGGTGATAGTTAGGAGGGAGACTGGCTTGGGAGATAGGAGATAGTCAAAACGGCAAAGGTTTCCAAGATTCAGGTTGATTCCATGCAGGTTAGAAGAAGGAGCAGCAGAGACTTGGACGTTACAGTGATGGTCAAGTGCAGCAGGCCCATTAGGATTAAGGGAGACAGTAATGGGTTTGGAAGGAAGGAAACAGTGTTGTGTGCTGTGCTCCATGATTGGCCACAGGTTGAAGTTGTCTTGGAAGAACAAGGAGGAAGTAGAGGGTGGGGGTCAAGAGCTGAAAGAGTGGAATTTGTATGTGTAGAGGTAGAAAGGGACAAAGGTGGATTATTATTCTTTATCAGTTCGGGCTGCCATAACAAAGTGCTATAAACTGAATGCTTTGTATCAGCAACAGAAATTTATGTTCGTATTTCAGAAGGCTTCTGAGATCAGGATGCCAATACGGTCAGGTTCTGGTGAAGGCTGTTTTCTGAGTCACAGATTACTGTGAATATGAAGCAATTAATTCTGTACAAACTGACCTTATGGTTTCACAAAGTCAAAGAATACAGTCACAGACCACAGGGAGGAAGTTAGGACAGTGTTTATTGGAAATAATAATAATTCCTGAATTTCCAGGAGGGGTCCCAAATAGGGTTGGTACATGGGCAAAGCTATTTATGGGTAAGTGGCACATAGGAGTAGCTTAGTTATTTAGTGGCCACCTGTCTCAGGTGGCTCTTCAGATTTAAAATGACCAGTTAGAACTCAGGCTTCTGACTCAGTAGGTAGGATTTAAATGAAACTAGGATTTTAAAGAAAAATCTGTTAATTTGCACTTTTAAGTTCCTCAAAACTCAGGAACTTAGTAGGGAGATGCTGCACTCCATGTTGCTGGAGGAGGTTCCTTCTTGGGTTCAAAGTCAGAGTCTATTGTGCTTATTTTAATTCTGATCGGTGTGGCTGATCGCCCAGCTCTGTGTCAGGCTGTTTCCCTGGCTTGCTGCCTTATTTATAAGCTAACCAAATAAACTACTCTTTATGGTTATATGTGGGGCAGATGGTCTGGTCTCAGAGCCTAGCCCTTAACTATTACACTGCCTTTGGAAGTTCCCAAGTAAATGCAACGCTCCATATGCAAATTTACATTATTTTATTATTTTTGTCCATTTAAAAGTCATATTTGAAGTAATTACAAACAGTGCTTGATTTGAGAGAATGGTCAAGTGATTTTTGGAATAGTATCATAAATTGTAACTTTTTTTGTCTTAAAATTGTAAAAATCTGATTGTAAAAAATCATGATGTATACTTCTTAGAAGTTAAAGTTAATTCTGGCCAAAAGTCATAAAGTTCTGATTTGATTTTACTGCTCCAAATGGCTTAAGAAATGGAACCGACAAACTTTTTTGTATTTCCTTGACTCTTTAAGGCTAGGAGGGAAGGAATGAAAGAAGGCAGAGCCCTGTGTACCAGTGCCCCAAGCCTGTCCAGAGCTGGTCAGTCTTTCTGTGTAGCTCCAGTCTGGTTCTGTGAAATGGGTACCTTTGGATGGCATTTTTCTGGGCATATACTATTTTAATACAGATCTGTATCAGATACTAGACAATATTTAATACAAAATAAATGTAACATTCTTGTAGGGGTTTTTCAGTGGGTTTTTTTTTGAGATAAGGTCTCACGGTACAGTTCACGCTGGCCTTGAACTCCTTTACGTAGACCAGATTGGCCTCAAACTCATGGTGATCCTCCTGCCTCAGCTTCCCTAGTGCTGAGATTACAGGCATATGCCACCATGCCCCATTGTTCTTGTAGGTTTGTTCAACATTGTTCCATTTTATGTTGTCATTTTCAGTCCTAAGACCAAAGTTCACTTTGAAATATATGCAGTCATTGCATATGCTTAATGTTTATGTGTTTAATAGAAAGGACTGTGGTGATTGGTTGACTAGATGAATGACCTCTATTGAATAGCAGTATATAGAAATGTAAGTTCATTGTGGGTTATTAAATATGCATCATTTTATAATTTATGCTGTTGGTATTATGTTTATTAGGAATATATATGATTTAACCATTTTTCAGTAAGATGTATGTAACAGTTTATATCCTGGTACACTGTGCATCCAAGAGATAGATTCCAGGTCCTTGTGTATGGTAGGCAAAGAACTGCAGGTATACACTGACTGGCAAAAGAAAAAAATTACATTTATTGACAATAGCGGGAAGGTATGCTTGGATTCCTGCCTGCAGAAACATGGAGGTAGCCTTAATGTGAAAAGTGATGTTATCTTGTCAGGGGAATAGGAAGAAAGGTGAGTTAGTCTCTTGGATTTTAAAAGATGTGCATCCCACCTTGCTGCCTCTCATTGAACCTTGTAGGATGGCATTGACAGAAATGACTGACAGGATTCTGAGTCATCTTGGGGGAGAGACTCAGAATTTATTCTCTTTTAATCACATGCATGATTTGTGGTCCCTATGTGTGAATGTTATTGATGTTTCCATGGGTAAAAGGTTACTGAAGGTTAGGCCACAGGGATCTAAGAGGCACATGATCTGGCTTGGATCTGTAGAGATTTCCTGGGTCTTCCTTACTCTTATTTCACTTCTCTTAAGACAGTGATGATGAGGGCTGGGGATCTAGCTCAGCGGTCTAAGCGCCTGCCCAGCAAGCGCAAGGTCGTGAGTTCAATCCCCGGTGCCACAAAAAAAAAAGACTGATGATGAACCTTTTAGAGACCAAGTGCCCCAACCACAAGCCAAACCTACTTATTTATTGAAAGTGCCAACACTGCCATTAAATCTGAATACTGAAGTTTTAGTTTAGAAAAACAACTCATACTGTAACATCTTTCGTCTTAAAAGAAAAACACAGCAAACACAGTAACAGATTTCAGTGCAACAAACAGCTTTTTATTGAAAGTTGATAGTTTGCATTTGGCATGCTTTTGCACAATTACTGTGATCTGTGCTGTTATATGCTTGCTGGTAGTTT
Organism: Cuniculus paca; assembly: GCA_004365215.1. Taxonomy (NCBI): domain Eukaryota; kingdom Metazoa; phylum Chordata; class Mammalia; order Rodentia; family Cuniculidae; genus Cuniculus; species Cuniculus paca. The sequence continues at coordinate 16,105 of RJWT010014614.1, read as the reverse complement.
GTCAAACCTTGGCTCATACTTTGTTCGATTGAGAGCAACACATGCAGCACTGAGGTCATCTGTTATCTGTTTCTTGTATTGGATTTGATATAATTCAAAGCTAAAAACTGCTGCTCACAAGCATAAGATCTAAAGTAAGAAAAGCAATCTCAAGTGCTTGCATTGACTTAAAATTACTCCAAGGAGAATTCCACACTTTAAGAATTTCATTTTCAGAACTACCATCTGTGCTGTGCTTTGTCATCCTTTCATACTCTATTTTTGTATCTTCTCAACTGTTTGCAGATAGAACTTTCTTGAATTTTTGATAGCTCCATTTCCACATTTTAAAATCTAATCAGTATGAGCAGGAAAGATCAAGTTCTTCAAATTCAGCTTTATCTAGAGAAGAAAACACAGGATTGTCTCCATCTTATGGAGAATCTGTTACTATAATTCCTTTGCAGCTGCTGCAGTGTTAGAAAATTCTTTGTAGGTTTCCTGATAGCCTGTAGGATTCTCTGCAAGAGTTATAAAATTTTTAAAATGCATTTTTAGATGTAGAAAATATTTCAGCTCCCTGATTTCAAGGTCTGGGGCAACTTGGCTCATGCTGACAGAGAGGGCTCTGTATGCCATAGGTTTACCACCACTGTCTTAGGACAATGGAAGGAGGATTGGCCCTGGGGCATTGCTCAGATTCTAGCGGTGGAAGGGGAGTGATCCCCTAGCCCCAGGCGTACTACATGGACTACTTCTATTTGTTTCTCTCCTTTTCAGTACTATTTCTGGTGAGTTTAACAAGTGGATTTAGAGGGACATCAGAAGGGATAGTAGAAAATTCATGATCTCATTATGTAGTATCACTGGAATCTTATGCCAGTGTCTCAGGTTAAAAACACTTGGTTAGTTGATGGTTTATCAGAGGGTATTTGAAAGTGGAGAAATGTCAGACACCGTCCTGTTTGTTTTTAGGTTGCCAACTTTGCAACGATGGAAGATGAAGAAGAGCTAGAAGAGCGTCCTCACAAGGATTGGGATGAGATCATTCCAGAGGAGCAAAGGAAAAAAGTGGAGGAGGAGGAGCGGCAGAAGGAGCTAGAAGAAATTTATATGCTGCCTCGAATTCGTAGTTCCACTAAAAAGGTGAGCAAGTGAGATGAAAGTCATGGTACAGTACTTGTGCTGTGAAGTCTGCCTTGAGTGCAGATGACTCCAGGAAGAGACCTTGTATTGTTGCCCTAACTCAGGGGCCCGCAGACAGAGTTAGGGTGTAGGAAACCAAAGGAAAGGGAAAAGTGCATAAAATGTACCGGCACACCTGTGAGACACTCGATTTCGCAACCTGGCTTCTTATAAAATGGCCGAAGGGGATCTGAGTTCAATAGAAGTTTGCATTTTACCTTTGAGATTAGGACTGGAAATCCTAAAGGTTTGATTCTAATGGTCACTGCCTTCAGCTTCAGAGCTTTAAAGTGTTCACAGCACTTGCTGTAGATATGTTACATAATTTAGAACAAGGAACATTCATACCTTTAAAGGCTTCACCTTTTAAGAATGCCTTCATAGGCGCCATCTAATTTGACTTTTGTAACACTGAGATGGATAAAAGAAGTTCTGTTACCCATTTCTGTTGGTGAGAGTGGGCTTAGATTTGCCTACCAGCATAGTAAGGCAGTATTAGGTAATACTAGCTACCATTTATTGAGTATTCCCTATGTGCCAGGCATAGTTCTAAGCATATTGTACTTACTGACTCATTTATAGCTCAGGAAAGAAAAAAAGGCACAAAGAAAAAAATAAAGGCACAAATAAGGTTATTTGCCCAAGGAAGTAAAAATGAGCTTGTTTTATACTGGATATTATATGCATTAAATAGTATAAAATACTCAGACATTTAATCCACTTTATTTTTTATATATTACAATGCCTTGGAAAGTGTGACTGTCCCAAGCAAGTTTTCCTTCATTATATAACATCTTATTTATTAAAAGACAAATTGACTTTCCTGGAAATTCTGAGTACTGGGGAATTGGAAAGGTGGCTAGCTGTGGTTCTTGTATTTCTTGGAGCTGACACTCACTGAAATGTGACTTTATTCTTTTTCAGGCTCAGACAAATGACAGTGATTCTGACACTGAGTCTAAGAGGCAAGCCCAGAGATCCTCGGCTTCTGAGAGTGAGACCGAAGACTCTGACGATGACAAGAAGCCAAAGCGCAGAGGGCGTCCCCGGAGTGTGCGCAAAGACCTGGTGGAGGGCTTCACGGATGCAGAGATTCGCAGGTCGGTGGAGGCTTTGCTGTCACTTGCGCTTGTTTGGAAGGGCATGCGAAAGGGCTCATGGGGTTCCTGGCATCTGTTGTGGTGCGGACAGCGATTACTGCCTACAAAACAGGCAGAGAAGATGAGTTCCTAGTCTTCAGGGTGATTCCTTCTGTGGAGTTTTTCTCAGCTGAGATCATTCTGCTTTGTTGCTCGTGTCATTTTGTTTTCCTCTTGTTTTTTGGTTATTCAGAACATTTTCATGAATAAAATTCAACTAGAGGAAAAGAATTCACACACAGAGGGAGGGCTCTGTACATGTAACAAGTAATATGAATGTTAAAAATAAGTACAAATAAGGCTATCCTTACTTGCTAGCTCTCCTCTTCTCCCCTGACCTTCCTCAAAGCTAGTTTCCTCAGTGTTAGTACTGACCTCAGTTTGGTTCTTTTGGTTATTTAGTAGTATATACGACATGTTACTTGGTAGCTTGTTTGCTTTTGGTATTTTTGGTTTTTTGCCACTTGAAATCAGTTTTGCCATCCTTCTGTGTCATTCCACATTCCACATTTGTTGGTATCTGTTTCATACCTCTCTGCCCTCCAGAAACATCTAAAATTGTACTTGCAAATCAGTTTTCCTAGTGTCCATGTTACTGTTTTTTCAAAGCCTGAGGAAAAAATACAAAGATAGCTTTATAGCCCTATCCATATTATAAGTAGTCCTTTAAGATGAATGTATTTGGAATTGTGAGGTCTTTGTTTCCACTTAAATATTGCACCTATTTTTCCTTCTTTGTTACAGTATAACTATACTTAACAGTTTTGAATTTGAACAGTTTTGAATTTGTAGCGTATCTACCTTCTCTTGCTCTATACCCTCAGTATTTTGAGAACAATGTGTTTTCTGCTGTTAGGTGGAATGTTCTATAGATATTTATTAAGTTTATTTGGTTTAGTGTTGCTCAGATCTTCTGTTCCTTACTAATTTTCTGACTAGTTATTGCAAGTAGAATGTTGAACTTTCCATTATTCTTGTGTTGCCTGTTTGTGTTTTGGAATTATGTTGTTAGGTACATATACTGTAATTTTATAACTAATACCTCTTCTTGATGATTGGTCTTTTTTAAAATCATTGTAGAACTGTCTTTGTTTTGGTCTCTAGTAGCAATTTTTGTTCTAAGGTGTATTTTCTATTGTGGTATTTATATAGCTATTCCAGCTCTCTTTTTGGATATTTGAAGTACAATTTTTCATCTTTTTAATTCAGCCAGTCTCTATCTTTGAATCTAATTTGTGTCTTAGATAGTGTTAATTGAAGTTTTTTTGGAAGGGGACTTTCTTTTTTTTTTTTTTTTTTTTTGGTACCGGGGATTGAACTCATGACCATGCACTTGCCAGGCAGGTAGGTGCTTGGGGAGTTTCTTTCTGACACAGGATCTTACTTTGTAGTGCAGGCTAGCCTTGAAATGATTAGCCTTGGCTGGCCTCAAACTTGCAGTGATCTGCTTGCCTTGGCCTCCTGAGTGCTGGGATTACAGGCAAGCACCACCATGCACAGGATGGCTCAGTTTAAACAATTTTTTTCTGCTCATCTCTTACTTTTAATTGAAATCTAGCTTGTTTACATTCAGTGCTGTTAGTGATAAGTGGGATTTATCTTTGCATTTTGCTGTTTGTTTTCTTTATATTCCTTTAGTTCTCCATTACTTGTTATGAAAAATAGGTATACTAAAAAAAAAAGAAGAAAAAATAGGTATACTTTAGTATCTTATTTTAATTGTATTGTTATTATTTACTCTTTTTTGTTATATTCTTGGTGGTTGCCTTGGAGATTACAAATAACATCTTGATTTACAACAACTTAATCCCAGTGATCTGTACAAAACTTTGCTCCAGTTACAGCTCATTCCTCCTCCCTCTGTGCTGTTGTCAGGCCAGGTATCATTAAACATTGTAAGCAGCCTAGCAGTGCAGTCTCATAAGTATTTTTTCATGTAGTTGCCTTTTAAATTCAGATAGAATAGTTACACAAAAAAATACATTTGTAATACCTTTATAAATCAGATAGAGTTACAACTAAAAATACATTTGTAGTATCTTTATATTTACTTAGTTATCCTGCAGGTACTCATTTCTTCATGTGGATTTGAGTTATTGTTTATTGTCCTGTGATAGCTGCCTGAAGGACTCTTTTTAGTATTTTCTTTTGGGATGTGTCTGTTAAGTCATTTAGTTTTGTATTTTTCTGTATCTGGCAATGTCATAATTCTCCTGTATTTTTGAAGGATAGTCTTCATTCTTTTATCTTTCTGTTTTCACCAAGGATAATCTCAGTTGACCCATCTTTATGTTTGATTCTTTTGCTATTGAGCATTATCTAATTTTTTTTTTTTAAATTTCAGTAATTACTTTTTCAGCTTCAGAGATTTCTATTTGACTCTTTCTGTTTCTATTGATATTCTGTGTTTGGTGGTAATGTTACTATGAAATTCTTTTTAATTCTTTGGACATGAATTTCTTTAGCTCTTGTACATATTCATAATAGCAGGTTAGCGTCTCCGTCTTGTAAGTTCTGGACTTCAAGTATACTTGAAGGCCTATTTCCTGTGTATGTGTTCTTCGTTTCTTCTGTGTTTTCTATAATTTTTGGTGGTATTGAAATATTTGAAGTAATGTGGCAGCTCTGAAAGTTGAGTTCCCTGCTAGACTGAGTTGGTTGTGTTCGCTGCCCCTTCTCTTTGCTTGTTTAGTGATTTTCCTGGACTAGTTCTGTAGCATTCGTGTTCTTTGTCACTTGAAGTCTCTGCCCTTCCGTTTTGTGATTAACTAATGGCTGGGTAGGGTGTTCCTTAACTGCTTTGGGTTGCTAAGTCTGCGGCCCTTCATTGAGGGGGTGCGTGTCTTCTGGTGTGTCACAGTGCTTGGAATGCTGTTCAGACCTCTTCCTTAAGCTTTAGTTTCTGTATGTGTAGGTCATCAAGGTCAGCCAATATTGAGAGGTCAAGACTTTCTAGGAGAGTGCCTGTGCTTTCACACAGACCTGCAAAATGTGTGTTTTTGATTGTTAGGAATATGTCAGACCTTTTCAAAGTGTCCTGTGGACATCTTTCTCTATAGTTCTTCCTCTTAAACTTTTGATCAGCCTCTTCTCATCCCCAACTGGTATTGTTTCTTCAGGGAACTGGGTTTTGTTGTTAAGCCTTTTCATCTAGTTGTTTTTGACCAATGGACTGTGAACAAGGCTGTCTACGAAGAGTTCTAAATCAGGGCAAATACAGGTCAGCGTGAAAGGGAGCTTCCCAGGGTGTTTGGTCAGGCCAAATGCCACTATTCTCTAGGGGTAGGGCTTTTGGAAAGCTCCAAGCCTGTTCTGGCACAGCTACTATAATTGCAAAGGGGATGGTTTTCAAGGCTTCCCTGAGCGAGGGAGAAAGGGGATGGGAATAGAGCAAGTCAAAATGGCAGAAAACTTGATATACTTGCTGAGACTCAATGATTTTCTTAATAAATGCCTTGCAGATGACTACAAGTCTTTGCTTAATTTTCAGAGTTCTGACAGTTAATTGTAGCAGTTTTTTGCCAGTGTTCTTTTTACTTTTATGGAGGAGCTTTTGGGGTCTTTTTTGAGGTCCTCACTGCCATTCTGAAAATGCTTCTCCTGATGATGATGATGATGATGATGTTATTTTTTTGAGACAGGGCCTGGCTATGTAGCAAAAGCTGGTCTTGAACTCATTATGTAACCCAGGCTGCCTCAAACTCAAAGTGATCCTCTTGCCTCAGCCTCCTGAGTGGTGGGATTACAGATGTGTGCCACCATGCTTGGCTGTTACTATTATTATTTTCTTTTTTTTTTTTTTTGGTACTGTGACTCAAACTCAGGACGTTGCACTTGCCAGGCAGACACTATGCTGCTGAGCTATATTCCCTGCCCTCTTAGTATTACTATTGAGGCTACTACTTGCAGGATGTTGGGGTTTGAACCCAGTCTTGTGTGCATGGTAGGCTGTCATTTGACAGGGTTGAAGGAGGTCCCAAAAGAGAATATGAGGAACTTTGGTCCTGCTGTACCATGAGGCAAGCTACAGGTTTGCTGACTTCTGCCACAGGAGAGGGATTTTCAGGGTGTGTCAGTGAGAGAAATAAGGGTTAACTAATTGGAATTTTAAAAGTGCTCACTTGAAGTAGATCGTAGGCCATCCAGAGGAAGAGAAGTACCTTGTGGTTTTGAGCTGGGTATATTTATGGGGTTTTGCGGTATCCCTAAGATGGGTTCTCAAGGATGTGTATTTTGGTGTCCATGAGGTTTTGGCCATTTCAGCCCATTTCCTGGGCTGTGCAAACCATTACATATGATAGCTGAGATCTGCTATCATTTAACAGTGAGCTTCTTGGGGGTGGGAGTTGGGAGGAGGGTACACAATTTATGGGTGAAAGGCACAGACAAGCAGACACCAGTTTATAGGTTGATTGTATGTAAGGCCCTTGGGAATTCTTTCTGGAGAGGGAAAAAGAAGCTTGACTAATTTTTGTGTCCTAAAGTTGCAGTTTTTCTCAAAATGTATAATTTTCTTGTCTCCTTTCTGTCTTTATTCAGTCTTAACATGCCAAGGGCTCTGTCACTGAATTACCTGGTTTTAGAATTATCTTAAAGTAAATCTCAAACCATTTTATTTCACACATAAAATAATTTCAATGTATATTAAGAAGGGAGAAATGCAGAGTTGAGATGTAATCCTTGAGTTCACTTTCATTTTTAACACTTTCCTAGTTCTGTGTGAATGTTTCTCCTTTAATATTGTTTCTTTGCTATTATCCTATTTAGTCCTCTTCTCTTCAGTTGTCATAATTTCTATTTCTTTCTTAATACTGCTTGTTACATGGTTCCCTAACCATATTTTCTTAGTATTTTGGCACATTACTATAGTGATGCTCTTGATGTATTGTGGCATCTTGCTTTTTAGTGGAAAATTTCAGTGGCTAACCTGCAAAGGTAGGAAGAGGGTAGCAACAGAGATTGTATATAGCGTGGTTTAAGGTAAGAAATGTGGAAAGATACACTGGATTTTTGGTGGAGATAAGGTTGGGCAAGACTCATTGGAGTTTTGAAAATAGTTGTACCTAAGAAGTTTTAAATGTCTATTTTCAAAAAGTAGTTTAGAGATTTCTAGAAATCTTACAGCTATGTCATTGACTAGAAAAAAAAGAAAAATATTACAGTGTGAGTTAAAAGTAAAGCAAATGTCCTAATTAGACCAATGAATGATGTTAGGGTTTCATCACGAGAGTTGTGGTGATTGAATCACTAATTAACATACTGAACTCTATGAATTTATACCTTCTGAAAAGGATATCAGAGTTAACCACAGTTCTTTTCAATTGTGTATCGAAGCAGTTTCATGATCAAGCCCTAAAAATAAACTTGGCCTTTAATTTAATAGATCTTCAGTACTCATTTTTATTGACTAATTTCAAAGACACGCAACAGAGTTTACTTTTGTGATTGTTGCCAGGATTGTGCCAGTCTGTTTTTAACAATTTATATGACTCATGTTTCATCACAGGATATATTGCCATTAGTATAACTAAAGGCTCTGGTTTTAATGTATTTTATTGATCATATTCTTAGGTTCATCAAGGCTTATAAGAAATTTGGTCTCCCTCTTGAACGGTAAGCTCTGTAATAGTCCTTTATCCTTTTCAGTTTTATTATGTAGTAGGTTCTTTTGGCAGTATTTTCCATTTCATAATAACACTGGGAACATTTTTCCTGGAAACATCCTTTTATAAACATTGCCATGTTGGGTGTGTATCCCTCTCTGGAAAGTTACACTAGAGACAGCCTACCCAGAGTTTTCCCTTGGTGAGGGAGATGAAGCAAGTGCATGCCAAACTGCGTAGCGGATGAAGTGATTTCCAGAAGAGTTCGGTTGACTCCAGTGGGGAAAAAACATATGTAGTTACTATTTGCATTTTAGTTCTTAAACTTAGTAATGTGGAAGGAGAAAGGTTCTTTGTGATTTCAAAATCTTCTACTAATTAGCAAAGTGCCGGTGAAAATGTAAGAACTTGTGTTACCTTGCCAGTAGTAACAAAGAGGGTAACTGTTAGCGTTATTCAACAAGCATTCTGAAAATGAATTCAGAAATTAGATTTTAAGACATGGCTCTATTTCACATAGTTAAGCATTTTGCTTTGTAAGAAATCAAAACATCTTTTATACAGTAGCACTGGTTTAAAGGAATTGTTAGGTTCCTGGTAAACGTCTGGAGTTGTGAAAGTTCCAAACCTGTGTTTTTGTTTTGTTCTTCTGTGTGCAAAAGAAGTAATGGTGTATAATAATAAGTCACAGTGAAACTGAAAAGCGCTTCTTTCTAGGCTCACTACTCAGAAGTACAGCCATAACTGTAAGAGGCAACAGGATGTAGAAAACTGGGTTTGATACTTTTTAGCAGCCTGATTTTTAGTTTCTGTGTTCATGGGCTTCCTAACTTGGAAATCAGCTGAATATCTTGTAGAAGTAACTGTACTGTGCTCCTAGGAAGACTGCAATGACTGAAAGTAGATGTGAAATAGGGAAGTAAACAGGAAGAGGCAAAACAATCCAAAATGTCTTTTAACAATTTGCTAACTGAAGCAGATAGCCCGTTTGTCTAATAAGGTTGCCTCTGACTTTGAGAATTACTTGTGGAATATTCCAAGACACAGTTCTTGAAAATGAGTGCATTTAAAAAAAAAAGAATGAGTACGTTACCTCTCAGGATTTGAGGTTTTTTTTTTTTTTTTTTTT
>RJWT010014613.1:10826-21063 GCA_004365215.1 Cuniculus paca | reverse complement strand
CAGCTTGTTCCCTCCTGGAAAGGGGCTCTACAGAGAAACTGGACAAAAAGAATGTTCCCTGATACTGCTGTTGACATTGGTTGCCTACTTTGAATATGATAATAAAATAAATTGAAAAAAATAAACATGCCCTCTTTCCTTTCCCTCAAATTATTGGTTTTAATAAATGCATGGTTCTTCCTTCATGGAATGCTTAATCACTACTCGGTTATTGAGAAAAATTAATAATCATGCTTAATTAATTTTCATGTTAAGAAATATAGTCAAGGCATAAAATATATGCATATAGCCAGGCGTAGTGGTGCATGCCTGTAATCCCAGCATTCGGGAGGCTGAGGCAGGAGGATCATTGCATGTTCAAGACCAGCCTGGACAACAAAGTGAGCTCAAGGCCAGCCTGAACTGCATAACGAGACCCTGTCTCAAAAAGACAAAAAAAAAAAAAAGATATCTGCACATATGTTTAAACATTTAGAAATTGAGATCTAACTTATATGTACTCTAAAACTCACTATATGAAAGTATATAATCCAGTGTTTCTAGTGTATTCAGTGTTGTACCATTATCATCACAATCTAATTTTAGAATATTTTTATTCCCCTTAAACCCTGTACCATTAGCAGTAGCTTTCCATTCTCCTCTTTTGCTAACTCCTGGCAACCTCTAATCTGTGTTTTGTCTCTATGGATTTTCCTTTTCTGGACATTTCATATAAATAGAATCATTCAGTATGTAGAGTGTGTTTTGTGATTGATGGCTTCTGCTTAGCAAAATGTTTTTTCAGACTCATCTGTGTTATAGCATGTATTAGTACTGCCTTCCTTTTTCTAAGCAAATAGCATTGTGTTGCATGGATACACCCCACTTTGTTGATCTCTTTATCACCTGATAGATGTTTGGGTTGTTTCCACTTCGGGGCTATTACAAACAATGTGATGATCACTTGTAGACAAGTTTTCGTGCAGACATGTATTTTCATTTCTCTTGCTTGGAGTGAAATTGCTGGGTCATACAACAACTCCGTTTAACCCTTTAACCCTTATAATAACATGTATTTCTTTCAAAATTCAACACCTGATGGTACCTTTTAGCTGTCTGAAAGCCGTTCATTTTCTGATCACTGAAGAATGCTGTTTGAGGCCGTCAGAGTTCTCATACTTTCCAGTTGGAGAGGGCTGTGCCCTCCCCAGTGAGACTGGCATTAGGGATGCAATGTTTTGTCACTGCTAAATCCAAGGACCATGAGGAAGTCCCTCTGCTCAGGGCTGTCCTGGAGCCAGCCCTGGCGAGGCACCGTTAGGGCTCATCCACCATTTTCACAAACCCCTCTTAGTCACACGTTGTCATACAGTCACGATTTATGAGAACTCTTTGGGTTTACATCATCAGTGATGGGTACATTCAGAAATCTGAAGTGCATAGCACTATTTCTGGCTCTTCCCAGCAATACCCTGGTGTTGCCTGCAGTGTCATGGCTCAGCCATTATTAGGAAAATGATGGTCGTAAGGGTGCCTAGCTCTGTCTTTGTTTATTAAGATGACAGAGGCAGAAACCTCACGAATGAATCAGCTTGGAGTACTGACTCCGAGGGTCACAGCAGAAAATAGAACCAGGAGACTACTAGTGACAGAGCTTTTTGAGGGACTCAGGGTGTTTTTCCAAGGGCTGGGTGCCGTCAGAAATGAGACGAGTGCCGAGTTCCACAGGATCATGAGGACAACAAAGGAGAATCGAGCGAAATCTGTGCACTGCACACCAGTCTCTGCTGCAGGAAATTTTCAACAACCCTTTTAAAGTAATTTTAACAAAATCCAATCCCTCTCAGTGCAATTACTGTCAGAATGTCAAAGGAATGAATTTAATAATGTTTTGATAGCAAAGACAGTATGCTGCTTCTCTCTCTTATCTCCAGCTCTCTCTTTCTTCTCTCTCCCTGGAAATATATTCATAATCCAGTAACGGTGAGAGCTCGGATCTTTGAAAATTTGAGGACAGTGGAAATACAGATTTGGGAGAATTTCTTTACCTTTCTTTCTAGAAATCATATCATTGTTTGTCACTGCACCTGGGCATAGGCGATCAGGTGGTCCAGACAGCCCATTAAGATGTTTGCTTAAAATATATTTATGGGCAGCATTAGCTGAAACTCTTGACTTTGGACGATTCCATACTACTATGTTTTAGCATCTGTAATTTGGCTTGCCACTGGTTTAGTTTTTACTCTAATCACTTTTGTGTGCTTTTTACTCTGCTCCTCTCCCCTGATGGAGAATTTTATTCTTTGTGCTGCAGAGGAGGAATGATTTTCATAAATTATTTTGAGGTTAGATTTTTTTCAAATGAGTGAGATGGTATAGCATTTCAGAGAAGCCCTGGAATACCTGGTGGCAAGATTGCTGAGCAAATAGATTGTATCATCCAAAAGGATTCAGAATGGAGTTTTCCTGACTGCAGGTATACAGTGATGTAAAAGACTTTTGGTTCTCTATCAGCTGAAATGCTATAATGTCACAATCAACTCAATGCTACCACAGCCATCGTTTCCTGTGATATGAATTCTGAATATTTATTTACCTGCCCAGAACAATTTAAATGTTATTTAAAAAGCCAGGTGTGGTGGCACACTCCTGTAATTCCAGCACTTGGGAGGCTGAGGCAGGATTGTTGCAAGTTCGAGACCAGCCTGGGCTACAAAGTGAGCTCAAGGCCAGCCTAAGCTGCATAGTGAGACCCTGTCTCAAAAAGACAAAAAAAAAAAAATCAAATCATTTAAAAGACACAAATCTTAGGGACTGGGAAATAACTCATTGGGAGAACACTTGTCTAGCAAGCGGGAGGCCCTGGGTACTATCCCCAGCACTGAAAAACAAAACAAACAAAAAACCCTGACTCTTTAAAAATTGTATAATATGATTGTGAGTGGAATTTAAACCCATGCAAGCTGATTTCCAAGTTTAGATGAAACTAAACCTGCCTGGCATCTTTGGGTCTTTTGCTATTAATAGGGCTGTTACTCATTTTCACACAGGTAGAGCGTGATCTAACTTTTTCATTATTCCATTTCAGGAATGCCTGAAATACTCCACATTTAAAATGTAGCCAATTTGTTGTTTTCTTTTTTCCCCCTCCAACATACTCTTCCAGCAGGATGGTGAAACCTGTGATTTGCCTATTGTATACAGAGCATTGACTCCTAACATGAATCAACAAGAAGGCTGCTTCTGCTAAGCGGCTAATTTGAGATTCATCTGCTCATTCAAAATAACAAAGGCCAATCAAACTATACAGACCAAACATTAGAGGATAATGCAATGCTGCTGCCCCTAAGCAGAAGAGACCAGCCATGGGGCTGCAGGATGAGAAGAAAGGGAGCGAGATCAAAGGCTGCTGAAACCAGTGTGTGGACTTATGTCAATTTGGCCACTCCCAGGGCCATGACCTTCATTCATCAATATTGGGAAAGGTCCTTTGGAGCCCAGAAGGAATGCAGAGGGTGGGGAGGGGCCCTGCTTTGTTCTTTTGGGTCTGACAAGAAGCCAGCACAACCTGTTTTGGTGGGGTATTAAGAAATTCTTTTAAGACCTAAGTTCCCCCACCAAGGGAAGGGAGGGGAAGGCAGATGAGACGGCAATCATTTCTGCTCTCGTCTAGAAACTGTTTGGGATCCCAGACCTTTCTGCTAAGAGCAATCACATGCCTGGAGGCCCCGGATGCATCACAGGTTTTGGGTGTCATTGGTGTTTCGTCACTTTCTCATCACTAAGACTCAATATATGAAACCCCCAAATGAATGGAGAGGCCTATTTGGGCTCATGGTTTCACAAGGTTTCAGTGCATAGTCGTCTGGTTCCAAAGCAGACAATGCATGGCAGAAGGATCAGGCACTGTTCACATCTTCATGACCAGGAAGCAGAGACAGACAGAGAAACAGAGGCAGATGTGAGGGGATGGCAAGGGAGATGTACCCTTCCAGGTTATGTCCATAGTGACCTGGCTTTTCTGACCAAGAGCACACTCAGCTACTGAATTCATCAATGGACTAATCCACAGATGACTGTAGCACCCCCACAATCCAATCACCTTTTAGAAGCCCCACCTCTGAACCCATGAGGCCTTTAGGGGACATTTTAGATCCAAGGTATAAAAATCGTGCTTTGAAAAGTGTGATCACAAATGCAGGGTTTTGCAAAGCCATAGCCTAATGGCTTCGTCAGTTGGTAGGTGTGGTGGTCTGCAGCAGTGACACTAAAGCCTGCATTCACATGTGGCCTCTGCCACTTAGAAGCAGAACGGGACACGTTTCTCAGTCTGGTGCCTCTCTTACCACACCTGCACCATAGGGATCATAGATTATCCAGTGTCCATGATGGTGGTGGTGGGGACTGGATAAATCACCTATTTAAAGTGCTAACACTGAGATCCTCTGTAAAGGCCAAGTTTACTGTAATCATTACTGAGTCCATCTCATTGGTGAGCTCTGCGTGCTCAGGGGCCCATAGCTGTCCTCCATGGGTGCTATCCTTTCCATCTTTGTATGACCAAATCCTGCTTATCCTCCAGGTAGGTCACAGCTCCAAGCATACTTTGTCTGGGAAACCCTCCAGGCTGTGTGCTCTCCTGGTCACATGGTCCCACAGCGTCCTCCATCTTCCTTCCAAACATGCATCTTATGATTTTTTTCTTTAAATTTTAAAGAGAATAAAAACGAACAAACAAAACAAAACAAAACAAAACAAAACAGTGATAAGACCATAAGAAATCCACAATAGTTACTATATTGTATATTGTTATCCTCTAAGTAGTTGCTCAGACTACCAGCCTTAGGCTTGCAAAGTCAATCAAACACTGCAGGCATTAGGTTGTTTCTTTACTTCAGTTGTTATCATCTCAGCCTGTGTTCCTCAGAATCAGCTGGTTGCTTAGGGAGTGGGAGTGGGGGTAGGGGTGGGTGCCATCTGTCTCACGGAGGCAGGAGGGAGCTGTATACTTTCCTTCCTATTTCTTCCTGTCTGGTAAGGCCACTGCTGGTACATGGGGGGCTGCATAGCTTCCTTCCTGTTTCTCTCTGGCCAGCAGGGCACCTGCTGGTGCGCCTCTTGTGATTCTTTGTGTGATCTTTATGTTCTTCCCAAGCCATAACTTAGCTTAGCATCCAGCCCAGTGTTTAAATCTTACTCAGAAAGACTTTGTGAGATGAATGAAGGGACATTGAAGAGGAACAGCTGGTATCTGGGGTGGCTTCCTGGTAGCCAGTCCCAGTTTTTTTCTAGAATATTGCATATTTCTGAAATTTCAAGGGAGTTTCATCATTAACTTTGTGCTACTTCGTTGAATTTTTAGGTCACAATTTGCAGAGTGGTATCCTTTTAGCAACTAGTTCTTTCTTTTTCTATAAACAGAATTTGTTTCTGGACCATTATAAGAACTCAATAAAGATTACATTTTGAATAAATAAATCAGATCCATGCGTAACAAATTATTCTTGTATTTTATCTACATGCCCATGCTATAAATAAATCAAAGATTTACAAATCATTTGGTTTTAATACAGTGCTTTTGAAGATAAGACCTTCAAACTCTTGTTCACTACAAAATGCCTATTGCCTTGGGGATTTATATGCCTTTCTTAGATGCTTTATCCTTGGCTTATTGCTAAAATCCATCTTGTGATTGTCCCCACAGGCAAAAGTTTCCCTCCTAAACTTAATCCTGTCTGGGTTTTGTTTAGCTTTTCCTGGGCCCCATCCCTCTGGTCTTCCATTTAGAGGGTCATACACCCCAATACTGTTTGCTTGTCACCAAATTCATCACCTTTTTAAGCCTTTTCTGGAGTATTCCCTGTTTACCTTATCCTAGAATCTTCTTGTAGAGTGAGGCTTGAGTCCAGGACCTCATGCATGTCATCTTAGAGTCTTTAACTTTATTTTCCTTACCTCCAGCCTCCCACCTTGTGACTGTTAGGACTTGTGTCCACTTTGACAGGCACACATAGAATCATATCCTTAGCTAGCAGCCCTGTCCAAGAGTACCTTTTCAGATGCCATTTTTCATAGAAGAATCAGAGGCTCAAAAGTTGAAATCATTTGTCCAGGGATGGTTGGCTGACTGGTTAGAGATTGCCGCGTGCTGAAGTCTGTCTCTATTTACTGCCCTGGCTGTTCAGCTCTCCAACTCCAGGAGACATGTTCTTCCATGTCTTACCCCTCCTTAAATCTTGGCCACCTCATTTTTCTGTCATCCAGTTCTCCACTTCCATCTTGCATTTCAGCTCTGAGTGTCTTCTGCAGGCTGTTTCCAGAGTTCCTCTCCTCCGTCCATGTTTCCACTTTGTTGGGGTCCTGACCCAACCTTCATGGCTGGGCCATGGGAGAAATCTTCCTTTGTTCCCTTCTCACTCAGATGTGTGCACATACATATGACAGTCTCCATACTGTGTGCATACGGGCACATAAATGATCCCACATTCATATATATGTACACTCATGTACACGTACATGTATGTGCATACATGCACATTCCCATACCTGCATGCGCGTGTCCTTCCCCACATACATGCACCCACATACATGCATGTGTGCTTGCACTTGCACACAGATTCTTGTGAACTCACACATACTCAGGTGTGCACACATGTGCACATTCATAGCCTCATCTGCCATTTTCCCTGCTTTTGCCTGTTTCTTTGTTTTGCAAAGTCTGAGTGGCTGCACCTCCTACCCAGCTCTCAGCCAAGACCTGAATGTTTGTCACAGAAAGAATCTTCCCTGACTCTGCTCCTTGAACTTCTCCTTCTGGAAAGGCAATAACTGGAAGTCACTGTGGCCAGTTTCCAAACCTTTGAGATGACCATCTTTGAAGCGATGTGAGGAGACATCAGGCGAGGGAAAGGGAAGTACACATGATCACCTACCGGTGAACTTTTAGTTGTTAATAATGGCCTGTCTACACTTGTTCCTTTGACAGAGCTGAGAACAAAGGGCCTGTGATTAAGTGATGCCTGGGTGGGTGTGGAGACCTCTTCCCTTGGATCCTTTCTGCATCTCTGGAAAAATGTCCCCACATACTAGTCATTACAGCATCAGGTCTGCCCTGCTGGGCATGTCTCCTTGGCACTGTCCAGTGAACAGAAAAGGGTCCCATAGCCTTTCCTTGCGTGTGCCCATTGTCTGTCTGGTGAGCTTTTTTTGCTGGGCTCCCTCATGCTCTACCAAAGGCCCCCTCTCATGGCTTCTCTTCACCGGTGCACTGGTACTTACCAGTGTTCTGAAGATACTTCAGTCTTTTTAGCACTATCCTAGAGAATTCATCTTCAAGTGCCACCTTACATTACTTTATATTCTCCATCTCAGGGTGCCAGCCTGCCCTATCCCCTTTCTTGTTTTCCTAAATCCTTTTTTTTTAATTAAAAAAAGTTTTTTCATGTTTCTTTTTAAAAATTCTTTTCAATCCACATATTGCATATATTTATGGTGTTTTAATCATTTTCCTGTTGCTGAGACAAAATACCTGACAGTTGCAACTTAAAGGAGAGGTTTTTGACTCATGGTTTCAGGGGACTCAGTCAATAGTCAGCACACTCCAAGGCAGACAGGATGATGGAAGGACCTAGGCAGAGAAAGCTGCTCAACCTATGGCTGCCAGGAAGCAGAGAGAAAAGAGAGGAGCCAGAGATGAGAATGCAACCAACCCACCCACCTCCAACTAGGCCGTACCTCCTGACAACGCATTCAGCCATGAACTCATCAATGGATTAACCCACTGATGAGTATAACACCCCCATGACCCAGTCACCTTCCAAAAGCCCAACATCTGAGTACCTGAGACTTTGGGGGACATTTTAGATCTAAACCATAACATCGAGGTACAGTATGTTGTTTCTGTACCTAGCAGGATAATTAGCGTATCTACCTCAAATGTTTGCCAATTGTTTGTGGTGAGAATATTCAAAATCTTTGCCTTCCAGTACTTTTAGCTCTACAATAAATTATTGTTGGAGTCCTTCCACTTTGTTATGGAACACTAGATCTCGTGTCTAGCAGTATTTTTATTCACAGTCACTGTCTCTCGAGTCCCCTTTTCCTCTGTCCTTCCCAGGCCCTGGTAACCAATAATCTGTTTTTTACTTTCAGAGGTCAACTTATTGAGCTTCCACAAATGGTTGACAGCGTACTGCATCTGTGTTCCTCTGCCTGGGTTATTTCATTTAACATAATAAATAGT
This sequence comes from Cuniculus paca, assembly GCA_004365215.1. Classification (NCBI taxonomy): domain Eukaryota; kingdom Metazoa; phylum Chordata; class Mammalia; order Rodentia; family Cuniculidae; genus Cuniculus; species Cuniculus paca. The sequence continues at coordinate 12,842 of RJWT010014613.1, read as the reverse complement.
CTTTAAGATTGTTTTAGTCTATTTTCTGTTGCTGTGACAAATTACCTGACACAACAATTTAAAAGGAGGAGAGAGATTTTTTTTGAAACAGGGTCTCATTGTGTACTCCAGGCTGGTCTTGAACTCACTGTGTGGACCAGGCTGCGCTTCAGCTCATGGTGATCCTCCTGCCACAGCCTCCACAGTGCTGGGATCATGACTGGCAGGAAAGATTTATTTTATCTGTGTCCTGTGTTTATTGCAATACTGTTCAATACTAAGAATGGAAATGGCCTAGGTGTTCAGCCACAGATAAATGAATAAAGAAAATACAGTATATATGCACAGTGGGATACGATCCAGCCATACAAAAGAATGAAATTCTGTCATTTGTGACACCGTGGATGAACCAGGAGGACATTATGGTGAACAAAATAAGCCTTATACTTCTTCAACGCCCTTTTGACCAAGAAAAGACTCTTTTTCATCCATCCAGGGACCATTCCCTTCTTTCGTTTCCAGATGTGGATTAACAGGGAATTTCAACTTTACTTGCCATGGGGAGGAACTCCCTTTGGGAAAATCCTCCCACTTCCACCTCCTCTGCCTAAGTTGGTTCATTGGGTCAGGGACCCCCGATATCAAGTGGAGCGTTCTCCCCATCATCACATGCACACCATTCTTCTGTCCACACCTTGCTTCCCACGGGACGGGGCAGGCCAGACACTTCACAGAGCCAGGTCTTTCGCCCTTGGAATGAAGCCAGAGTGAAGATCATGCTTTTTATTAAAACCACAGGGAGGCTGAATGCTGGAGCCAGTTTTCAGGATAAGAGAGACTTGCTAGTATCTCTTTTTAAAAAAGCATGTTGTAGTACACTAACACTGAAGTCTCATGAATAAATTAACTCTTCCGCTCTTATTCAAGAAGGTGTCTCTTGACTTCGTGATCCCATTCCAAGTGCAGTGATGCACACTTATAGTCCCAGCTACTTGGGAGGCTGATGCAGGAGGATTGTGACTTTGAGGCCAGCCTAGGCTGCATAACAAGACCCTGTCTCAAAACAAAGTAAAACAAGCACAATATCAAAAAACCGAAACCCACAAATCAATGGTGTGATCTCCTGGGATCATTCGTGGTCTCTTGGTCATCATGGAGAAGCTAAGCAGAAGGTCCGGGTGACCTGCGGTGCGGAAAGAACTCGGGTAATAACTGCAGGTGGCTTAGGATGCTTACAGCGAGCCGCTGGAGTGAGGCATTCGGTGGTAGCCGCAGCCTGCTTGGTACTGTTCTCTGAGGAAAGGGAAACCGTCTGCCAGGTACTTAACAAGAGTTAATATACATGTTTAAAATAGTTTTAGGTTTGCAGAGAAATTGCGTAGAAACTACTGAGAATTCCCTCCTACTTGCCTCCTACCCTGCATTCTCTTTGGTTTACTGTTACTTGTCTCAATTGACGAACCAATACGGATGCATGGATCTTTGCCAAGGTCAGTATTTACATTAGGGTTCATTCTGTGAAGTGCATTTTTATGGGTTCGGACACGTGCATGATGTCATAGAGCCACTAGTTCACTAGCATAAAAAATACTTTCAAACCCTAGAAGTCCTCTGCACCCCTCTTCCTCCCATTTCTGCCCACTCCTAGCCTCTGGTGGCCACTGATCTTTTTATTGTCTCCAGAGTTTGCCTTTTCCAGAATATCGTAGAGAGTAGTTGGAGTCCTACAGCATGCAGCATTTTCATATAGCTTCTTTTACTTAGAAACAAGTATTTGACGAATGGCAAATAAATACATGAAAAAATGTTCAGCGTCATTGGTCATTAGAGAAATGCAAATTAAAACAACTCTGAGATTTCATCTCACTCCAGAAAGAATGGCCAGGATCAAGGAAACCACCAACAACAAATGTTGGAGAGGCTGTGGGGAAAAAGCTACCCATCTCCACTGTTGGTGGGAGTGTAGACTGGTTCAGCCACTGGAAATCAGTCTGGAAGTTTCTCAAAAGGCTAGGTTTGGAAGTCCCATTTAAGCCA
>RJWT010014613.1:0-10726 GCA_004365215.1 Cuniculus paca | reverse complement strand
ATACAATGGAGTACTATTCAGCTATAAAGAATGATCACATTGAGGCTTTTATAGGTACATGGATGTGACTTGAGACCATACTCATAAGTGAAATATACCAAACTCACATGTGTAAACAGCACATCATCTCTAGTGTAAGAAACTGAAAGACTCAATAAGATACAAAATTCCTGATAAATATGGGGAAAAGGTTCTGAAGTCCAATGGTGCTTTTATTCTTTGATTTGATTGGTTTAAGTCTCTTTTCTGCTATTTGAGTGCAATATGTGAGAAGATAGAACAGCTCTTTTGAAGAAAACAGTGGACATTGAGGTAGCCATTGTTGGTTTCTTGTTGTCTGACTTGAAGGCCTGTAATGCCTTCACTCTTTTGTTTTATCTGGTTTCATATTATTTTGTTTTGTTTGAGTTTATTGTCTGTAAATGTATGAACAACCATTTCGAAGAAGGCAAGAGACACTAGGGTAACCATCGTTAATCTCCTGTTGTTATGTTTTGAAGACCTGTATAGCTTTCAGTGTTCTGTTCTGAAATGCTATGTTGTGTTTGACTCTATTCTGTTTGGTTTTGCTTTGTTTTGTTTTGTTCTATTTTCTTAAATAAAGAAAAAAGAAACAAGTATTTGAGGTTTTCCCATGATTTTATACTTCCTTTCTTCTTACTGCTGAACGTTCTAGTATAACACTGCTATACTACTCCATTCACCTACTCAGGGACATGTTGAGTGCTTCCAGTTAGGAGAGAGTATGAATAAAGCTGCTATAACCATTTTTGTCCACAAGGTTTCCACTCATTTGGGTAAATACTGTCTTCCCTCAGTACCTGCAAGGAAATAGTTCCAGGCCCCCCTGTGGACACCACCCACGGGTGTCCCTTATATCAAATGGCACAAATAACCTATCCAGATGCTTCCATGAACTTTAAATCACCCCCAGATTACTTATCATCCCTAATCTTCTACAAATGCTATTAAATACTTGTGAGGTGCTGTTTAATGACAGAGAAACAACTTCAGTACAGATGAAAATTCTCCCCATGAATATTTTTGATCTGAGGTTGGTTTAATTTGAGGATGCAGAACTCACAAGTATAGAGGGTTGATTGTATCTAGATGAAAGCGACTTTTAAAAATTAAACTTGAAGCTAGGTGTGGTGACATAGACCTATAATTCCAGACTTGGGAGGCTAAGGCAGGATTGCCATGAGTTGGAGGCCAGCATGAGATCCATAGCGAGAGTGTCTTTAAAAACCCAAACTGAAACACAATTAGACTTTAGAGACTTTTCTCCTAAAGAGTAAGGAGGAAAGCAGTCCTCCCCTTCTTTCAGATATATTTGAAAAGAAAAGACAGGAAGTAGAAATAAATAAAGCCAAAAAGAGATTGAATGGCTCTTTCGTTTGGCAGTGTAAAGCATACTGATCATGGGGACAGAGACTGATGTAGCGCACTTTTCTGTCAATTAGTCATGGGGCCTTAAGACCGTCAGATTATCATCACTGAAATCTTTCAGAGACGTGGACAAAAGGCTAATATATGGGCATGGCACGTATCCTCCCTTAACTAAGTTTGTTCTATCCATTTTTCGTAAGTGTTGGGAGTTGCTTGCTTTGGGATGCAGTGGGTGGGAAGATAACACCTTTGAATCTATGTTTCTCATTTTTTCCTAATAATTATATTTTTACGCTTCCTCCTCTGGTTTTATGACATTTCCCTGATTTTAAAAGTTTTTTTTTCCTGTTGCGTTTTCTCTTATTTTTGCTTTTTCATTTATATCATTTCCCTAATCATTTTAGTTGTTCATTAGGCTTTTGTGGCCCAGAATCACACACTTTAGTTTTCATTATTCTTGGCAATTGCTTTATTTTGCCATGCCTCTTTAATCTGTTTTTCTCAATAATATTTGTTCTGAACCAAATTTCTCTTTAATGACTTAGCGTGACTTCCATTCTTCCCGGGCAAAGAGGCTTAATTTCACTTGAAACAAACTGTGGCCTTGTGTTAGATTTAAATAATGCTACTGCTATGTAATCAGTTTTCACAGAATCACAGTTTTGGCTGTTGCTGGCAGTGCTGTGTGTGTGTGTGTGTGTGTGTGTGTTTAAATTATGCTATATGTTTGAATAGAAATCAGATTTATATGATGTCTTAATTATCTTCAGAAAAGAAGAATGCCTGAAAGAGTCCTCACAAATCTTTCATATCATAGCGGCGCAATTTCAATTGCTTTATTTTCAACAACAAGATACTAGTTGGAGGCAGCACATTCACATTGTGTTGGTCAGCATTTTATTCCTCGGACAGAATGTCTGACGTACACAATTTCAGTGAGTAAAGATTTATTTTGGCTTGTGGTTTCAGCCAATGTTTGGTTGGTTCCAAGGCAGAAATATGGTGAAAGGGTGTGGTAGAGGAAAGTGGCTCAATTGATGGTATCTGAGAAGCAAACAGCAGGGGAAGAGCCCCCAAGAAGGGTCCAGGGACTGGATCAAGTCCCCAAGGTCAAACCCCAATGAGTTACTTCCTCCAACTAAGCCCTTCCTAATAGCCCATTCAGCTATGAACTCATTAATGGTTAATCCATGATAAACTTGGTGACTTCATAATCCAATCACCACTCCAGGAATCTCTTAATCCAGTGAAGTTGACAATCAATACTAATCAGCACACTCATTAACCTTGACTTGACTTGCTGATCACTTTGGGTGCCCTAACAAATCACCCAAAACATCTAGACCGCTTTCTGGTAGATAGGAAAGCAAAGCCACTTTATGTGGCTTTAATCACAACATCTAGAATTATGGCCTCACAGTTGCAACAGTTTGAGAGACTGAAAACAATTCGCTAAGAGTTAATTCAGAGAGATCCAAAATGGTTGCTTATGGTTTGGCTTAAGATTTCTAGTAAGTGTATATGACACATTCAAAAAGTGCACATCACAAACATCATAGCACAATGGACAAATCAGGTCCCACTGGAAACATTGTACTCAAAGAAACATCTTAGTTCTGCCTTAACACATTTGAATACATTTTTTTTATGAAATAGGAGGGCATGGAAACATTTGTAAATTGAATTATCCTAACATTTTAGTATATGGCCTTAAATATGATGATGATGAAGCTTCATAGTTAAGCAACAGTTACTTGATAATTCCATTGCATTTCCAAATATTACATATCTGTGTTTCCCAAAACCTCTTTTCTAAGGGGCAAGGTCTTCCTATTGGTAAAGAAGGTATTACTTTATACTGGACATATGTGATGCCTATTAAAAGCAGACATAGTTTTTTTGTTTTTTTTTTTCATAGTTTTGAAGTATACTGTGTATTGTTTCATTGGAACTGACTGTGAGAGCATTGGATGGGGATATCTATTTCCCTTTCCTAACTGCATGTTTTAACACAGATCTTCTGCATCCAAGTGTCTAGCCCAAAGGCTACCAGCAGTCCTCCCTCTTGGAATCCATTGGCTACTCTCTAGAGGTTCCTATTGGACTTTTTAATTCTTCTTCCTGCCCAGAAATCTCACCTTGAGTTGTTCCCACAGGAACAGCCTCCTTGATTTCCCCTGCCCACATTTGTTCCTTTTCAGTCCTCTGTGAGTGGTCCTTTCCCAGCTGCGTGTTGTCCCTGGTCTTATTCTCTCATTCTCTCTCCTCTCCCTGGGTAATCTCATGTCCTCGCAAAGCCTCAATTTTTACCTATACTGAGGTTGAAAACTGGTACTTGGCTGGCCATATCTTGCCTGGGAGGTTGGCGCACATAGCTTTGTTATGTTTAAATGTGAGTGTGCTGCCAGTATTTCAAAATTGAGACCAAATCCAGATTTCTGGCTTCTCTTATGAAGCAGAATGGACTGGCAGTACTGGTGGACCAAGCTTTGAAGCAACTGTCCCTGTTAAATGGGACACTGCTGTCCTATTTACCATGGATAGTCCTGGCAGTAGTGGTTTCCTGTTGTTTCTAGACATTGATATAGTATATATCAATGCCATTTTTTTTATCACTATTATACTGTTCAGTTGCTTACAATGGAAACAAGAAAAAAGAACATATCTTTTGCCCATTTCTTTATTTAAATGTAGGAAAATAAAAGCTGGACCAAGAAAAGAATGTTTCAAAACAATGAAAGAGATTTTTAAAATGTATATATATATATATATATATATATATTTAAGTTTTTTTACAGGAGAAAAAATATTCTTACATAATTACTATTTAGGTGTGTCTGAGTTAACAGGTACAATTTAAGATGCCAGAGTTTATAATCGTTGACCTAGATGATTTTGATGAACTAATATATTCTTTTGCCCACATATACACTTTTGCCCAGATATATACTTTGCCTGTGACATTCAAAATGATCTTTGGCAATCTAGATTTGCTTTTATTTACTGAGTATCTGGCATGTAGGGGGCAGTGGTAAGCAAGACAGCTATGTTCCCTACCCTCAAGGAGCTTATAGTTGACTAACAGACGCCTCAGCCACCTCCCACTCAGTGTGACTCTGACTGCTTTGCTCCCTTGTGTTGCCTTCTGTCACTTCAGTGTCAGTCGATGTCATCACTCACCATCTAATTAACAATCTTCATTTTATCTATAAACTTGATTCCCTTTGACCATGTCAGGTTAACATATACTTGAACGTGACACCAAAGATTATGACTCTGACCTTTCTGAAATCTATTATTATGCCCATGGTAATATCTACTTGCTCAGTAAATTAATATATCATCACCAGCCGACCCTTGGGCTCCAACGCGGAGGTCATAAAACTGATAAATTAACTTCCAGTGTTTTGAATTGCTTCCCCAGATCTGCTCCTGACTGGCGAATGTTGCTCACAGGGTCACAAAACCTTGGCCACACTTGTATTCTTTGCCAGCTGAGGCAGTGTCTGTCTTCAGTGGTGTGTTCTGTCTTCTTCTAACCCTCTCCTCTTTAATTCCCAGGTTCCAGTTTGGGTCCCGTTGCTGGAAACTCTTAGTGATTTCTTCTGCACCCTTTGCGGTCTGCCTTTTCGAAAAGCCTTTGTTACCTTGTGGCATTTAATTGCATCATGTCTTAGAAGTATTTGCTTAATGATTGAGTGAGTTTTAGCAAAAAAAAAAAATCTTAATGGGTTGATGGAAAATGACTCTAAAACAATTCATTTTCCTTCAGAAGCAAGGTGTCATGCTGCTATTTCAAATGCTTGTCTGAAATGTGTGGTTTTGTTTATTTCAGAGACTTGAAGATAGAAAATTTGCTACTAGATGAAGACAATAATATCAAGCTGATTGGTATGACCTTTTTTTTTTTAAGCAAGACTATCTTTTAAGTGTTGTATTGTCTGTTCTCAACTTTGACAATTATCCTTGGTCTATATCAAATCAAACTAATAGGTTACCTTTTTTTTGTGTCTAATATTCAATAATGGTTTTCAAAATGAAAGTTAATTTTAGCAGTAAATTAATAGTTTACTTAAGTAATAATTTAAACATAATTAGGAAGGTGAAAAATACTGTAACGTGATTGGAAAATCAACCAATAAGCATTTGTTGGTAACATGTTTCTTTGGATTATTTAAATTCACATGGAGGTGATTTTTAGTTGGAGTAACAGGATAACTGCTTTTAAAAAGTGGAAAATAATTTGGCTCAGAAGTGCTGCCTATAGCCTATGTATGTTTTATTCCACTTTTCAGTGAATTTATGGATGCCCAAAACAAGGAAGGATAAAAAACTTGGCTTTTCTTTTCAATATGGTCTTCATCCTTGTCCCATAGTGTGATGGTGGCTGCCCACAGAGAGGTCATTAGAATCTGTACCAATTGGAAGGAGGCCCCAGGGTGGTGCGATTCAGCATTGGTTCATAATTCAGAACCAATAAGTGAACTCACTTCATGGCTCATTCTCTGCAAGAATTCAGATGTTTTTGTTTGTTTTGTTTTGCCTATGTAGTTGCTTTTGGTCATTGTTTTTATGCCCTGATATTAAACAACACTCTCTTTTATTCTTCCCTTTTCTTTATTTTCTCACACCAACTTCGAGTAATTTTGTCTACCTCAGTGGCTTGGAAAGACCTTATTTTAGTAGGCAAGAGAGGGACCAATGGGACTTTGAGAATTTAACTTTTATACCCAAGAAGGCGCTTTTGCTAAGCAACTGTGGCAAATCATCTCAAAACTCTCCAAAACAAATCATTCAGATGGCTTTATGGGCACCTTGGAATCATAGCCAGCATCCAGCACGGGCCAGACACAAGTATGAAGGTGTAGGATCTGCAGGCCTTGTGCTAGAAGCAGCATTGACTCAGGGTGATGGATATACCCATTATTAGAAGATTAGCATTTAAGAGGAAACTAGTTTTTTTTTCACCAAAAGCATTTTAAAGAATCTGTTCATAGGAGATTCTTAGACCTTTCAGAGGACCTTTTTTGGTCACATTGTTTTACATTGTAGTTGTCTGGAGGACCAGGTACAGAAACCTGTGAACCAAGGTACTCCTGACCTGTCTGGCTTTGGGCCTGAAACTAAGGAGTCTCCTGATGGGGAGTGAGGAATGGAGGAAATGAGATTTTTTTTTTTAAGGACTTCCTGGCAGGGTGAACCATAGTTTGTCTTTGGAAAATGTGCAGGTGACAGTGATAGAGTTATCCTCACAGTACAGATTATATGAAAACAGGCTCGATAAAGGGCAGATTTACATTATAGTAAAAGTAATTCACTTCCACTGGGTGCCATGTAGACAAAGCCAGTAGGTCAAGTAGAGAGCAGTGCACCCAGCATAGTTTCTGGATTTCCAGCAAGCACTGGCCCTACTGTTTGTATCCTTCACTTGTTGCTCAGAAGATTCTAGAAGAACCAGTCACTATAAACAGCAGGTACATTTATAAGTAGCTCACAGATCGGTTGAATAATAAAACCTTTTAGAGGAGATGTTCTACAAGTAATATGAAGAAATTGTGTACCTAAAGTAGAGCCTGTAGTTCCCCTCATGGTGAGTTTGATGGTTGCTTGTTGGAGATCAGGATCTTCGTTTTTCAAATCCCTCAAAGTCATCACCTCTCAGCCAGCAACCTCTGCGTTGGCACTTAAATGGTTATTCCCAGTCATCAGGACTATAAAAGATGAAATCACAACCAATACAATTTTGAAAACCTTATTTGACTTTGAGATCCTAGAAGTGGACAGTAGTCCTGAACAAAAATGGCTCAGACGCCTTGACCACCATAGGGTAGATTGTATGTATACCTAGGGAAAAGAATGTGCCATACAGAAAACAGAAATGAATTATAGTGAGCCTAATTGGTTCCAGCTCAAAACTATCTTATATGAACAAAATTTGAACAGCTGACTGCTTGTGATTGGCTGAGACTGAGGTCTTTGTTATAATAGTAGGTTATACTTTGTTTACACATCAGGCTAGGTTACAACCACCATGTATGGTGGAGTGTTTAGGCCAAACTTTAAATATGTACAGAGGCAGCTTGAGGCCAAACTTAATTCAACAGGACAAAATAGACCCAGACTACTGGCAAATGAAGCCAGTATTCTCAAAATTGCTGGAACAGAGGCTGTAATGGTGGGCGTTCCCATCATGTAGAACTCTCTGATTAGCTCCTGTTTTTCTCATGACCAGCTAAAGCTCAGGAGCCCTCACTTACACATATAAATGAAAGAGACAGTAGGCCACCCTAGGAGGCAACTGCGAATTGTGTTTTGTGTAGCAAAATCTGTATTTCTACAATTTCTAGGGAAGCAGACTAAGTGGCTTGTGTGTTTTCTTGTGTTGGGTTGGGTAATATGGATCAAAGGTCTACATTCCCAGTCTTTTTGTAACTTGAAAGGCCTTTGAACCTCTTTTTCTTCAAAGGAATTACCTAGTTGTTTTTTCAAGGTGATTATAGCTATTATAATTTCCTCTTAATAGTTTCTCTTTCTCTGAAAGAATTTGGTTTAAATAAATCTACTTAAGCTGTAGTTCAGATTCACTAGAATTACCAGGAGTAAGGTTTGATTTAATCAGGATGTTTTTCCCCTCTTCAAAAAAAGCAATCTGATGTTTGGTAAGTTTAGTATAATCTTTAAGTGGAAAAGCCACAGCTTAGAACAATTTTGTACATGTTCCAAAGCAGCATGCACTTGGGTGTTCTTTTGAGATTCATTTTGCAGCTCTCAGAAAAACCGAGTGATAATTAGCTTATGTATTTACCGAATCTAATTGAGGCAGACCTATGTGACATTACTGGGAGGCAAACTTCTCTCTAGTTTCACAATTCTAATTATAGACATATGTGTAAAATTTTAATAATTACAATTACAAATGTGAAACATGCTGCTTATTTCTTCACAATGTATTTTAAATCAGGTCCTTTTGGCTAGGTCCTCACAAGTCATTTAAAATGCAGATTTTATTCCCACCTCTCCTCAAATCCACTGTTAATTTATCTTCTTGAAACTGGGTTTAAGATAAAGCCAGACTCTGTTCTCTAACTTGCCAGGGACACTGGAGGGTGATCTGATCTCTTAATTCTCCTTTCCCTGCCTCTCTCCAGATCAGGGGATTCGAAGAAGGGAATTGAATGAGATGCCCTTTTGCTGTTCTGGAATCTTGCTGACAGGAGGAACGGAGTCTTTGGCTTTTATTTTAGAAAGGTAGAGGTAGATTTACTGGGACTCCTATGAGATTAGACCTCTAACATGGCAGTTCATGAAACTTTCCTTTAAAAATGTCACTCCCAATAATACTATACTGTCATCTTTGTTCTGTGATGCTGTCTTTCCGGTTTCCCATAGTAGGTGCTCTTAGCAATGAAACAATCCTCCAATGTTAAACATGATCCTGCATCTAAGACACTGGGGTTTGAGTTTCTCGGGTCCTTTATAACAAGTAACTACTCCTATGATGGGGGCCTGGGACTCCCAGAGGACTTCTCTGCAGGGTATACAGAGTCTGCTGTGAAAGGAAAGGGAATGGGGAGAGATTGAGGGTAGGGATGGAGAGAGGATTGGAGTAAGGGAAGACAGGAGGAGGCAGGATAAGAGGAAAAAGAAAATTGTCAAAACAAAACAAAAACAAAAGTTAAGTGTTCAAACGTGCAGCTTTCCTGGTGGGTTGGTTTGCCAGTCTCTATTGTATGCTCCGACTTTTTATCCAGAGTCTGAGCTGAAGAGTTTGGGTGGTCTTCAGAGTTTATGAAGATTTTAGACCTCTCTTCGGGTAGGGTTCTCTTTAGAAAAGCTGTTGTTTCATTGCATTGCCTAATCCAAGGCTGTCAGGAAACTTCTCAGTTGTGTCATTTTGAGCCATCAGGTGTGGACTCTGGCTCTCCCTGTACTGAGCTTTCCTGCAGCTTTGCAGGTGGAGACACGTTAGTGTGAAGCGAGAAAGTAATGAAACTAGACATGGATAGTGCCTGCTGAGAAAGTACCAGCGTTTTGTTCCAGACTTGGAGCCAATCTCTACCCAAGCCCTGTAGCCTGAGAGTCTTCTGTCTGGGGGCTAGAATCATAATATTTACACTGAAGTTCAAAGGATGAACTGTGATCTTAATTCTGAGATTAACAAAGATGGAGGGAAGATACCAGGAGGGCATAACACTAACAGCTCTCTAATTGCCCGGCAGCTGCAGTATCTTTAAGATCAAAAGTAAACACAACAGGAAAGGCATAATAGATCTAGCATAGATCTGTTGAGCTTTTCTTCCCATTGCCTTCATCTTGCAGGAACAAAGCAACGCCATGAGGTCACCGAGTCTGGTTGGCATCACCAGTCTCCCTCCCGACGTTATTTTTCCAGCCAACTTTCAGGGTTGCCTAAACTGTTGAGTATGTTTTCTCCCCTCTTCCAGTTTCCATATGTGCTCCATACATTTGGGAAGAATTTTTTTTTTAAAGATTTTTATGAAATGCAGACACTCAGCTGAAGAAGTTGTAAATGACTGGATCGCGTGTCATGGAGAATGACACCAGCAACCAGCCAGAGAAAGATCGGTCTTCCTTCAGCTTCCCCCCTCTGGGAAGCCAGACCGCTGACTCCAAGCCTGTCTGCTTGTTCTCTCTTCCCGCCTTAGTCCTCGAAAGCACAGCTGCTCCTTTCCCTGGACGACTCCTTTACAAGATCTGATGGAAATATGTTTGGGTCTGACATGCTGTTAGCTCTAGCTGGATTTTACAGTGAGGACTGATGTAAAAGGTTCCAGTTAAGGAAGGGAACCACCACCTGACATTCTTCTGTCTTGGAGACCGGTATCCAGTGGTTATGGTTTGCAGCTGCTGGATTTCCTTTCGGATGCTAAATTATGTGCTAGCCCGAGAGAATGTTTCCTTTCCTGCTGCACTCCCACCCCCTTTCCTGTCCCTCTTCATTTCTGCAGTTTTCTAATTCGGAGTCCAATTGTCCTCTTCTTTTTGCAGACTTTGGCTTGAGCAACTGTGCGGGAATCCTGGGTTACTCCGACCCGTTCAGCACACAGTGTGGCAGCCCCGCCTACGCTGCGCCTGAACTGCTCGCCAGGAAGAAATATGGTCCCAAAATCGATGTCTGGTCCATGTGAGTTATTGAGCTTATAAAAGTCAGTGTTCCCTCCTGCCGTCTCCACCGCTCCTTCCTTATGAAATAATTCTTCGGTGTTTGGTGAGAGTGTATTTAGGGTAGGCTCTGCAACAGATCATCAGTGATTCTTTGGAGCCTGGCTTTCCTTCTCGTGTGCGTCACTGTCACAATCTTTTCTGTGTAAACTGT
>RJWT010014612.1:0-20957 GCA_004365215.1 Cuniculus paca | reverse complement strand
TTAGCTGAGTATGCTTGTAGATGTATTTTCTATTCTGTTCCATTGATTCTTGAGTCTGGTGTGTGTGTGTGTGTGTGTGTGTGTGTGTGTGTGTGTATGGGTGGGCTTTTTTGTCAGTACCATGCTGTTTTTATCATGGAGCTTTGTAGTATAGCATCAAATGAGGGATTATAATGACCCCTACCTTGCTTTTGTTACTGAGAATTGCTTTTGATATTCTATGTTTCTTCTAATTCCATATTAATTTTAGGATTGTTTCTCTAGTTCTACGAGGAATGCAATTATTACTTGAATGAAACTGCATTAAATCTATATAACAATTTTGGAAGTATGGACATTTTCACTATATTGTTTCTGCCTATCCACAAACAAGGGATATTTTTCCCATTTTCTGATATCCTCTTCAATCAGCTTTCTTTTTGGCAGCACTGGGGATTGAACTCACAACCTTATGCTTTCCAGGCAGGTGCTTAGGCCATTGAGCTAGATCCCCAGCCCTCTTTGATCAGCTTTTACAGTCTGTAGTTTTCAATGTAGATTTCACTTCCCTCATTAGATTGATTCCTAATTTATTTTTCTCAATGTTATTGTGACAGATGTTGTTTCCCTGATTTCTCCCTCAATAAGTTTGCTATTCATGTGCAGGAATGCTATTAATTTTTGAATGTTGACTTTGTATCCTGCTATACTACCAAATTTGGTTATTAACTCTAAGATTCTTTTGGTGGAGTTTTGGGAGTTTTCTATATAGAGTATCATGTCATTAGTAAATAATGATAATATAATTTCTTTCTTTTGTATCAGCATTCCTTTTATTTCTCTCTCTTGTCTAATTGTTCTGGCTAAAATTTCCAGAATTACATTGAACAGGAGTGGTGACACTGGGAATCCTTGTCTTGTTACTAGTCTTAGAGTGATAGATTTCAGTTTTTGACCATTTTTAGTATGATGTTCACTGTTGGTTTGTCATAGATGGTTTTTATTGACTGAGATAAAGATCTCAAATTTTCATTAGTTTTTTTTTTAATTATGAATGTGTGTTGGACTTTGTCAAATTTTTTTCTGTGCCATTTCAGATGATCATGTGTTTTTTGTCCTTGCTTCTGTTAATGTGGTGAATTACATTTATTGATTTGTGTATGTTGAACCAGCCCTGCATCTCTGGGGTTAATCCTGCTTGGTCATGGTGTGTAATCTTAATGATTTGCTGCATTCTGTTTGCCACTGTTTTACTGAGGATTTTTTTTTTTGTCTGTGTCCATTAGACTGATAGACTTGTAGTTGTCTTTTTCAGTTGAGTCCTTCTCTTGTTTTGGTATCAGGGTAATTCTTGTTTCCAGGAATGACTTTGAGAGTATTGCTTCCCTTTCAATTTCATTAGAGTTTGAGATGTGGTGACATTATATCTTCTCTGAAGTTTTTTGCAGAATTTGGCAGTAAATCTATCAAGATCTGGAGTTTTCTTGGTTGGTAGTTTTTTAATTTAATTTTTATTGACTGATATTGGATTACTTAGGATTTTTATATCTTATTGATTCAGCATTGGTAATTCATATGTGTCTAAGAATTCCATTTCTTCTGAATTTCTCATGAGACTACAGATTCTCAAAGCAGATGTTTATGATCTTCTGAATTTCTTCAGAATCTGTTGTTATTTCACCCTTTTCATTCCTAATTGCATGGGTATGGGTCTTTTCTTTTTTTGTTTTGACAAGTTTTGGTAGAGGTTTGTCTGTTTCACTTAATCTTTCAAAGAAACAACTCCTCAATTAATTGATTCTTTGTATTTTTTAGTCTCAGTTGCATTAATTTCTGCTGTGATCTTTATGGTGCTCTTCCTCATGTGAACTTTGGATTTAACTTGCACTTTTTCTAGAACCTCGAGGTTCAACGTTAGGATATTTATTTGAGCTTGCTCTGTTTTTCTAATGTTGGAATTCACCGCTGTATACTTCCCTTGAAGGACTGTTTTCAGTCCCATAAGTTCTGATGTGTCATATTGGCATTGTCATTTAATTGTAGAAACTGCCTAATTTCTTTAATTTCATCTGTGATCTATTGGTTAAGAGGATATTATTTAATTTTCATGTTCTTGTGTAGTTTTTGTGGCTTCTTTTGCTATTTATTTTCAACTCCATTGCTCTATGATCTGATAATATGCTTGGGATAACTTCAATTCCTTTGCATTTACTTAAGAGCGTGTTCTATGAGCTAATATGTGATCTATTTTGGAGAAGGTCCCATGTGATCCTGAGAAGAATGTGTATTCTGTTGTTTTGGGGTGGAACACTCTGTAGATATGTAACAAGTCCATTGTTCAAAGGTTTGGTTTAGCACTGATATTTCTTTGTTAAATTGATATTTTTGTGCTCTGTTCTTATTTTAAAGAAATCTTTATTTGACCACCAATCAAAACCCTGTCTTATAGATCTGATATTTTATCTACATACTGGTTGACTCTGCTCTGCATGTTTTGAACAGAATTAGTAACCTAGATTTCTGTTTGATTCCATTTTATGGAATGCAGTTCTTTTCTACGTTGGAGTGTTTGTTTCCATGCCTTTCTGGAGCTCCTCTACTTTTTAATCTGTATCTACTCTAGTCATTTCCTTCATTATGGTCCTCACCTCTTTAATTATCTGTAAGATTATTTCTGTCTTGCATTTGTCAAGAGTATTATTCAAATGCTTTATTACTGGTATCATTTCAGAAAACTCAGGTAGGTGGCTTTTGATTTCTCACACCTCAAAGCTCTCTTGGCTTTGCTCTGGGAGTGTTGGAGGGTGCATTTTGTTCTATGTTTTCTTATTTTTATTTTGCTATAGTTGCTGTTATTTGTTTTCTGTGTTGAGACTTGTAAATTCCTATTGGTGTGTGACTTTATTACTAGTATTGAGATCTCTTTAGGTGATAACTATTTTCCAGAGAATGTCTTCTAGGTGCAACTGGCTTTTGGCCTTTGGGTCTGTCCCAGGATCCTATTTCTTCTGTTTACCAGGGGTGAAATACTGCAGCCTTTTTGGCCTAGCATCCAGTTCTTTAGTACTGGACAAGTACCCCAGGCAATTAAGGTATTACCATACAAGGAAGATCAATTGCTCACAACAACTATGTCACCTTGGCAAAAGTAGTGCAATCAGCAATAACAATAGCATCAAAGCTGGGCATGGTGGCTCACACCTGTAATCCCTGCACTTGGGAGGCTGAGTCAGGAGTATCGTTGCGAGTTCGAGACCAGCCTGGGTTACAAAGTAAGCTCAAGGCCAGCCTGAACGGCATAGCAAGACCCTGTCTCAAAAAGACAAGGGCTGGGGATCTAGCTCAGTGGCCTAAGTGTCTGCCTGGCAAGCTCAAGGTTGTGAGTTTAATCCCTGGTGCCACAAAAAACAAAAAACAATAGCAGCAAGGGCAAGCTGGATAATGACAAGCTACAATAACATACTTTTTGATCCTTAACTACAGGCAGAAGAACAATAGTTCTAAGAAAAATCAGAAAATTATCATAGCAAATATCTACTCAATAGAACAATTTTAGCCCCTTTCATTGTGGAGCAGTGTATAGTCATAGTAAGATACGGATAGCTATCTACAGGTTTATAAGCTTAAATGGTACAGGTGTGAATGCACTAAGAAAAAGAGAAAATAAATACATAACGATAAATAAAGCAGTGAGAGATTGTGGTGAGAGTGATGTAAAAAGTCCTGTTAAGAAATAAAGGGAAATTAGTGGTTTTAGATAACAGTGACAGAGAAGACCAACTATGAAAAGAATAAGTAATAGGGAACGGAGTTTAAAGTAATGGAAAAGAAAATAAGAAAAAATACTAAAAGAACAAGTTGAAAGAGAGAAAGTAAAGAAGAGAGAGACAGAATTAAAGGAAGGCTTATTCAAATAAATAAAGTAACATTTTGAAATGGGGAGGACAAAAAATTGGGCGGCAACATTCCAACTATCACCAAATGAGAAAAAAAGCAAAACATCAAAAACCTACCAATAGAGGAGCCAAAAAGGGGGGGCGGTGTTAAATGAATGGAGTGGAAGAAAAGAAAAAAAATAGAGAAAAAAAAACTTCCTATGTACTTTCAGAAGAGTATTTTCTCCCAGGAACTGTGGTCTTTGCTCTACTGCACACATTTCTCTTTGCCTGTCTTTACAGTCTACGAGTTTGTGTGGAGGATACTCAGCACAAGGGAACCTTGTTTCTGGCAGGGGTTCAGGCTGGGATATCAGACCAGAGGAGGTGGGGGGCAATGAGTTCTCAGACTCCTGTTACTGAGTCTTGCTGGTTGAGGACCAACACTGGTTACCCAATGTAAGTCCAGGCACCCCAGGGACCCTCTCAGCTCCAGACACTCCTTGGGGCTCTAGAGGAGGTATGGCTGTGCTCAAGCCTAATGGTTCTGGCAGGCCCAGTGAGGGTGCAGGGCACTGTCTTACTGGCATCCAGAGTACCGGGCAAAACTGCAAACCCTTAACCCTTGCTGCTAACGAGGCAGAGGACTGGGCCTTGTGTCAGGCAGGGACCGTGCCCGGGTCTCTGGCAGAATGCATGGTGGAGACTCCTGTGCTCCCGAGTGGAGGCAGTGCACAGCATGCTGAAGGGACGCTGCCAGGGGCCAGGTGTACTGGGCAGAGACTCACACAGGACTGGGACACTTTGTGTAACCTAGGCTGCCCAGGACTGGTGTGAGATGTCAGACAGAGTCGCTGGCAGGTCTAGGATGGGAGGAAGGCAGTAAGAACTGGGTGTAGGCTCAAGCAAGCACCGGTGCCCAGCATGAACTCAAACCAGACCAGCACCAGCTCTGTGTGCCAGGTGACGTGAAGAAACTACTGACTCCTGGCCGACCCTTGCATGTGTCCAGGGTCCAACACTGAGGACTCCCTGACACGAGCAGTGATGGACCCTTGTTTATCCTCTCAGCGTCCAAGATCAGGCAGGTGGCGAGGGAGCTGCTCCCACCTTTGATCACTCATCCCCGGTGTGTGCTGGTGAAATGCTTCCTCCAAAAGAGGAAAATTTTTTTTTTTTTGAACCGGGAGTTGAACTCAGGACCTCACACTTGCCAGGCAGGGACTGTGCTGCTGAGCTGTATTCCGGGCAGGAAATTCTTAATTTAGCATTTTTATTCTTAAATTTGCCTATGAGGATTCCTGATAACTGAAAATAAAATTTACTCTTTTCTCTCTTGCCAGAGAAATTCAAATGACAAAACTTAGAGACAGAAATTCAGTCTATACAACTGTCACATTGAAAACTTTTCAAATACTTTAAAAGTATTTTAGTTATTCAGAATTATATTTCATTGTATGCTACATAAACATGCATTTACTGACTTTATTTATTTATTCTAGTTTCATAAGATGAAATAGAGAGACAGATGGCTCAGGACAAAAATGAGGGCCTACCATGTATTAAAGAGAGTTTAATATATTTTCTCTGTCATCTTTAGTATCTGGTTTTCATTCTTGTAGCATAAACTTATTTACACACCAAGAAGGAAAAAGAGAAGAATACAAAGAATATCTGGTTGACTGTTTCCCTATTATAAAATTTGTCATTATTTAATAACTATGAAATAGTATGAGAAGATAAGTAATTCTAGTGAGGTATGATCCTGTCTTAGGAAAATTTCAGTTCTTGTAGCAAGGAAGAAGGGTAAGAGGAATATTCAGTGGGCCACAAGCACTATCTTTTACAGTACTTCTCACTATTTTAAAAGTCCAAAAGGTTTATTCAATTTTAGTTTTTGATGAGAGCTTAATGTTAGCTTTCGATGAACTGCTAGCATGTTCTTTTAATAGCAATTCTCATTTGTTCAGCGTTGATATACAAAAATAAAACATGGACGCTTCCCCAAATAGTATGTTACTCCTACCTGTGTTTGTGTGTATATTAGGCTAGATAAAGACAAGATGGGGAGGAATAAACATATTTCTAATAGGTTATACATGAGGACTCTATGAAATGCTAATTTGAGTCATGGAGCTAGTGTCTGCTAGGGAGATGAAGAGATAGCACACAGTAGAGAAATCTTATTCCTAAATGAGGTGACAAGTCAGATTTATCGTATCTCCAAAGATTTGAGATAATCACCATAATGTCACCAGACACTGACAGGGATAAAAATGCCATACAATTCAGCAGCTATTCATGCTGACTCTTTGCATTCTAAATCTAGTCTCAAAATCTGCTCTGTGGGAATAGTTTTGATCTATTTAACTTTAACATCAGATAAGGAAAATATGAAGAAGTCCTGTGATGGATTTTGAACCTCAAAGGTTTCTTTTGGACGTTTTTAATTTTTTTGATCAATTTTATCTAAAAATCACTAGTCAAACATGTGTCCATGATGTTGAGCTGCAGAATGAAACAGAAGACAATCATCAAATCTATGGGTCCTCTGGGATGTTTCTAGGAAAGAAAGGGCTCAAGAGTTTGCAAGGAAAATACAAGGTCTGATACTTAATGAAAGTCTTTTTATTCATGTGATAGGCAGACTGTATCCTTTTCATGTCAGGTCCAGGAAAACCAAAGACTGACCCAGACATGCAATTCACCAGATTCACCCCAAAGAAACCATGCAGTTTTATATGAAATAGACAGTTTATGGATATTTTATAATAGTGCTTTTGGAGGCTCACGAACCATACACAAAGGCTTAGATCAAAACCACAAGACAAGTTGAAGTTCATCTTGTGCTTGAGTTTATCCAGAAACAACGGAAACATGATATCATTTCACATAAGGGAGCGAACCAAAGTGGAAACAGCCGAGTTTTCACTGAAGGGTTCAGTCTGTGGTCAGGTCAGGCAAGAAAAGAAGGAAAAATAAATTGTTCCACAAAACTTTATTTTCCTTTGTAAATATTATCATCAAATTGTGACCCATAAATTTAGTCAGATTTTATCAGAATAAGAAAACCCAGCTATTATATGCAAGGGATTACTTGAGGGTCTCCCTTTTGTCTCTTCTTCCCAAGTCTCAGAGTTCACTAGGAGAGGCTGAGATTTGCTTCAAGCCAGTGTGTTTTGATTGCAATTAGAAGTGTGAAGTTTTCTGGGAGGAAAACTGTCATCTCATGTTCTTCCAGATGACTATTAGAAGCTAGAGGACTGCTTTGCCAATGAGAACATATTAACTTTACCAACAATGACAGCAAAAGGCAAAACCATTCCTCGTCTGCTTCAAACAAATTGTAATTATTTTATTTTAGACATTTATTTCATATACATTGTCCCTGTATGCTAAGCAAACATACCAGCATTTAGTTAGTGTTTAGATCTTTATTCTTTCACAACTAAATGGAATAGGGTCAATACCTTGTATTTGGTAGTTCTATGCATTTTTCAGGGATGTCCAATCCATTATCCTGCTTCTTATTCTTCATCTTTGAAGTGCAGAAGCACAGGCTTACCATCCCTTTTAAAAAGGTAAGGGATGAGCTGCCAGCATTGGTTCCTTGTAGAGCTGTGGCCTGAATATATGTGGGCCTGGGTTTGCTCCCAGCACCATAAAAATAAAATGCATTAATAATAAACAAAGGCATTAAGGAAGTCATAAAAAAGGATAGCTTTCTCTAAGTGACACATCAAAATAATATTAGAGTTGGAATCAGAATCTTATCTCTTTTCCTCAGATTCATTTCATTCTTTGAATGTGAACACAGGAAAACTTTTAACTGCTCGTCTACCTGCTTTCACCAAGTAAAGATAGGCATTCTGGGGCTGTTTATTTGCCTCCCTATGAAATGAGATAAAACATTGTGGAACCTTTTTCTTGAATCACAAGGAGCATTCACAATCAAATGCTTACTAATGTCATTGAGAATCTTTGTTCCTCCATATTTGTTGGACATATGCTAATCAACAATGAAACAAATGTATTTCTGCTAATATTGTTGGTGTGCACAATGACATTGATCTCTTAATTAAACACTCTTAGATATACAAGACTTGACCACTTCAAGATTGTAAACCTTTCATTCAGTGACTAAACGAATCAGTTGTTCAACATTTGTAAGGCTATAATATTCACGTTTGTTAAAAAATTCTCCTTCTCGCTTCCACACGTGTCTTCTTTTTATCTAAACTTTTCTCTTTTTTACATCGGTTAGTTTCTTTCTTTGGAAGAGTAGTCAGATAAATCCCTTCAAATTAAATAATCAGAATTGTGTTTTTATTTTTAGAACAGAGTTAATTTATTCTAAAAAGTGAATTCTAGGGACAGCATTGAATTGCCAGTTGTGTCAAATGAGGGATCATTGAATTTACCTGAAATTTGAATTTAATTTGATAAAAAAAAACAGTTTGGAAACTGAAAGGTAGAATCTATAAGAAATTCTGATGCACCACAGGGCCAACTGGAAAGCACCTGTTACAGTCATATGAATAGAATTTGAATTGAAGGCATATATAGCAAATGGAATCAATTGTTCTTTGTATTTCGCTGGGTTTTCAAGAAAAATAAAAAAGTAAAAGTCATTTAATGTAGACTTTGTCTTTAATACTTGGATTTTACCAGATAACTAACTTGAATTTGAGAAATAATCTTAGGGACACTTGTGAGTAAGTAACAGTGTGTCATTGTATAAAATATCATATAAAATTATATATCCCTATGAATTACAGTCTAACTTAGTGAGGTGAGAAAAACATAACAAAAATACACCATAAATATGTTCTGTC
Source organism: Cuniculus paca (assembly GCA_004365215.1). Lineage (NCBI taxonomy): Eukaryota > Metazoa > Chordata > Mammalia > Rodentia > Cuniculidae > Cuniculus > Cuniculus paca. The sequence goes on along the minus strand of RJWT010014612.1, from coordinate 12,268 downwards.
AATTTTTATCTTTTTTAATATGTAAAAGTTTTAAATGCCCCTCAACTTGGTGTAAGATTCAGAACTTAAATTTGAATTGCACGGATCTGATGCCAGATAACTTGTTTAAATGGAGCGGTGTTCGCACCAAGGGTACCTGAGCCTTTCTAGCTGCAGAGACCTTCTAAAGCCTTATGTTGGTCTGTGGGCTTGAATGTCTCGTGACTCTTTACTAAGAACTCATATGTCTCCTACGGGCTGCTCACTTTCTTCAGGCCCCCAGTCACTAGCTGTGATGCTACCTATACACTCAAAGGTACTTACTGGAACTAGGCACTATCTACAAATGCTTTGCAGTGATGTTAACAAGTTGCCATCCTATGACAGTCTGACTGTTTTACTATTTACCTAGTATTTGAATCTGTTGTATGTTGGGTGGATTTTGGGAACAGAGCTTCCTTCTCCTACCTAATGATATACCTCAATATTTCCAACTTATCCTTAGAATTATTAAACTCAGATTTTTGTTGCAGTAGTGTTCTTGTTTTGGGGTTATTTTGTTGATAAAATAAGAACAGTATAACAACAACAGCAATTTGAACCAATTTTTATTGTGTCAAGTATTTTAGAAGACAGTAAACTCTACTATGACTGCAGCATATCTAAAACTTACCATGGAGTTTGAGCGAATATGCCCTATAACTCACAGGCAGCAGGTGTAGGATTTAGAGATTTGCAGTCTACTGAATAACCACCACATTATACCATTGCTCAATATAAATCAACTCAATACAGTACTTGTTTATTTGTTACACAAGCACATGTCTAGTTCTCTTTTTTCAAGTTCCTAGTTGTTTACTTCTGGTAGAATCTCATTATGTTGGGAATTAGAAGATGGTAGATCTTGATTCTAATTTAGATGTAGGACATGTACCACTAACCTCTTTGGACTTCACTTTTATTTGTCTATATAATGAAGTTGTTAGGACAAATTGTCTGCAAGGACTCCCAACCCCCTGAATCCATTTGTTCATATGAATTTTGTTTGATAAGGCATATCCATTCACCTAGCTTGACACTTTGAAAGGCACAAAATGTCCTTCTAAGTTTGTGTCACATGTTGTGAAGTAGGCCTGAAATTCCAATCGGGTTCTGCTTGGGTCCATTTTGTACATTACTAATTTGAGCTTTTATATACCATACCACATAAACGACAGATAAAATGCTCTATACAAGATGTAGATCTTGGATTTTGAAAATGGAATAAATAGAGATACATTCAACTTGTGTAAAGAGTATTCCACATGGAGCAGATATGCTGGGCACAACAGAAGCAGGAATGAGAAGCATGTATTCTGGAGGAAATGAGAGAAGTTGGAAAACATTGAAATAATGTTTTCATTCTGGCTTATCTTGAGAAATAACACAGGAAAGATAAGTCAAGTTGGAGTAGTACAGTGTCTTCAACATCAGTGATTAGTGATCAAGTACAGCATAACAAGGTGGGGTAACAGCCCCCTTTTATGTCAGTTTCTGTAGGTCAGAAGCCCAGTCTTGGCTTAGGTGGAGTCTCTGTTCACTACCGCACAGGCTAGGATCAAGCTCTTGGCTGGGACTGCCGTCTTATCTGAGATGCAGGAGGGCCTCTCTCTAGCTCATTGAAGTTGCTGGCAGAATTTATCACCTGGTGGTTGTTTGATTGGCACTCTCCTTTTCTTGCTAGCTTTTGGTGGGAAAGCTCTCTTAGTAACTGGAGGCCTTCCGTTTATAGATCCCACTGAAAGCATGAGAATTTATGGTTTTGAATTCTGTTGGAAACTATGTGTTGAATACTTCTCTTTCTTTTATTGAATTGTCCTGATCATGCTAAGTGCACCTAGGAGATTCTCCCTTTTGATTTATTCTGTGAAATTTGTAAATAATTTACTTATGAAAGTGATACCACATTATAATCATGAGTGCTGTCCTCATTAGTGGAAGAAGTTTACACAGAGCATGTATACTGAAAGTTGGGTATCTTAGAGGTCATCTTAAAATATTGCTTACCATGATTAGGCATTTAAAAAAGTGTTATGAGACATCATTAAAAGTTTTTCTGCTGTGTGAGATAATTTCGTGCCTCTCAGATATTGCTACACAGCTTCAGCATTTATTTTCCCAAATGCTGGGAGTGACACCCCTGATGGATCCCAGTGGAGTCTCTCCTTAGGAATTACTTCTGCAAAGAAAACTGCCCCAACCCTTAAGATTAGACCTCATCCTCAGGGTAGACTACATACAATTACTGATGTAAATAGAAAGAAATGTTCCCTAATTCAGGACATTTCTGAAAGAACATTCCAGCTACAGCGTTCCTATAGGATCATCTGAGGAGTGTGTCGGTGTCACTACATAGAAACTTCTACCTCTGAGCAGTCCTTTTCCTTCATTTATTCACAGGTGCTACTGGCACACATTTCTAACATAGAATTTATTTCCACAGGAAGTTGCCCATGAGAATTAACAGAGGCAGTGGTTCTATATATTAATCTAAATAGGAATCATGGGCAAGGACACTTCTGGCTTATAGAATGAATCACTGCTAAACGATAGTTGGAATACTGATAGAATCTGGAATGTGGTAGCCATGTAACTGATAAAAGTGCAAAAGTGGGATGCAATGCCTATAGAAAGGAATTCATGAGCAAATAAAGTCACTTTGATATTTAAGAGTTAGGAGAAAATAACTATAAAGACCACATGATTGAATAACTTGTATTTGAATATATAGGTGAACTAGAGAAAAATTAAAAAATTAAACCAAACAAAAGATAATGACTTGCAAAGGATAACTGTTCATCAATTTAGGGGAAACTATGAAAGTCAGTCTGGCTTGGAGTAATGCAGAGACCCTTTTCTCTTGCATCTGGAGAGGAAAAATCTCGAGGCTAAAGCTTCAAACCCAAAGAGGACATTGATATCAGAAAAGGTTGGTTCAGGAATCTGGAAATCCGTTATGCCAAGATCAAGGCCTTTATTGGGAAGAAATTGAACTTTGTGACATGACATAGGACATGTGTGTCATGTATGCAATTAATAAATGAATACCTAATTCACTTTGAATTCTCCAACCTTACAGAAGGAGCCTAAACTTCTTTACTGAAAGTTTGCATTGCTTTTAGAGACAGAAAGACTCTTAAATATGCGAGAGAATATGTATTTCTCTTGGGATCTTCACCAACATATCTCTCCTCTGTGCCAATAAATCAATAACTACAGTCAAGTCTTAATATAGCCTGGCAAAGAAAATGCAGGGCCTCCTAAGGGAATAAAAAGATTATGTTCCAAAGAGGCAGCAGAAGGTATATAATGATGACAGGAATGGGAAGAATATTCGGGAGTCAAGAGAAAAGAATGATGTATAGGTATAAAACAAAATACGGACTCACTCTCCTGTGACACTTGATTTCACACCTGCAATGACAATGCTCATTTGCTCATGAGATGGTTTTTAAAAGCTTCAAGAAAGTGATAGCCAAATATTATGAAACAGACATGACTATAGTAGCTGCTGAATGAAGATATAAAATATTTCCAAAAAATGTTTCTAGAGTGGACAAAATGAGTAAGGCCATAGGACTCACCAGGTATGTGAGTACCTAATCAGAAAGCATGTCATTTACCAAAATGACAGGAAATATCCTCGAGTATGGGGCATGAGAATTGGTGAGAAAAATGTGATGATTGCCTCTTTAGGTTGCTGAAGGGTAGTGTCGACATGGAGTGGGATTACAGATAACAGTGAGGGTCAGGGACTCACCAAATCATCAACTGAAAGCATTTGACCTTGAGCAGAAAAGTACTGCAATGATTATAGTGAGAAAAGACATTGGTCTGTCAGGAAGTTTCTTGGCTTGCAAAAATCTATGGAGATGGTCAACTAACTTTGGCATTCCTAGGGGCCAAATAAATGGTGAACCAGTAAGAGTGTAGCTTAATCTATAGGTGTAGAAGTGGGTTGTCAGTTGTCATGGCTTATATCTAGGCTCCCCCCACCATCTGGCCTCACACGGTCATTGGTGGGGCTTTTTGGAGGTGGTTGTATATAGGTATGGGATGCTGGGATTTTGGATGTGACGTTGGGATGAAGGATGTCCCACCTTGCATATGAGTGGCACCTGTTCAAAGGGCAGTTTCAAAGGGCTGGACAGAATGTAAGGGACAGAAAAAGATGCTGCTTCTGCTCCTGGTCCTTGCTACTTTGCTGTCTTCTGCCTGTCCTGTCATGTTATGTAGTTTCTCTGAAATGCTGCTTTGTCAATGCTGCCCTGCTTGTGAGCTAACTATGGACCAAAACCTCTAAAACTGTGAGCTAAATAAATCTTTCCTCCTTTAATTTCAGGTGGCTCAGCCAGGAAAAAAATAACCAAGCCATCAACATTTGCAATAAAAATCTAATACAGAGGATCAGATGTCTCCATAAAAATTCATAGCCCCATCTCTATTCAGATTTGAGCATGTTTTTAGAGCCAAAGTTTGGTATCTAACAAAAGGCCAAATCCTAGAAATAAGGACTCTGTAACCCCACATAAAACGATTGTGGTAATAATGCTTCTTGACTTTTCACCCCCAAAATTCATTGCCAATTACCTGATTACTTGTATATTGAGAAAAAATAAAGTATTTTGAGAATAACTGAACATTAAATATCATCAACCCTTTGTTAAAGTGAAAGCACTTAAGGTCTTGCAGTAAATGAATTCCTGGGCACAGTTCAACTTTCAGTTGGTAAGTTGGGTATTTTGTCATTTCCTTGTATGGAAACTTGTAATTTATTGCTAAACAAACTCTCTCAGTTGGTACTTCACATGTGATGTTGGTAATATTTCTGTAAATAAAGTGGACTCCATTGAAACTATAAGCCCTCTGGCAAAGATAGTAAATAATAAAAACAATTGATATGGGATTCTGGGAGATTGAAGAATGGAAATGACAGCAATTAGTTTCATTCTTAAAGAGCCAAAGGATGCAGTATTGATGGCCCCATTGATGGCATCTAATCAAACAGTCCAGCCTCAACCAGATAGATTCGAGTAGATCACAGTGCCCTTAGTTAATGGTATGTTTTCTGATCTGGAAAATGGATAGTTTTACATTCCACCATCCAGCAAAATAGGCAGGGTGGGAAACCCTCCACATGGACAGTTTTATTGTTGTGCCTGGTCATCCATTTTATGAAGAAAGAAGATGGGCTTCTGCTAATGAAGCATGCAGACCGAGAAAATGATGAGTGAATTTGTTCATTGGTCATGAGAGCTAGAAAAATATTGGAAAATTAAAGACAAAGAGAATGACTTGTCCAGTTGACATCTGCCAGCTTCACAGTGGGTAAAAGGAAGAGGAAAATAGTGACAAGAAAAAAGGATATGTTTAAGCCCAGAAACAAAGGCTCCCACTTTCTAAGGCTAATCTAGCTACCACTACTGCCAAATGTCCAAAGCACAAGCAAGGGAGGATATCCTAAATTCCCTGCATAGGCATAGTTCTCTTGGTGAAAGATAGTGTATCATGGCAATTTGATCATACTGTATTTACTGTACCAGAAATCAGCATATATTCTAAGTGTGATATTTCTCTTCCTTGCCTATGAGATCTCAGGGTTTAAAGGAGTCTGTACTATTAACCACAAATTTCTGAATAATATCACCTTGACCCAAAGGACCTACTTTACAGTACAGAAGGTATCCCATACCCATGGGACCTTGGGTCAACTAAACACTGTACAACTACAAACCTGTGCTTCTAGTAATTATTGACATTGCAGCCAGTGTACCAACTTGGAGATGTGAGCATGCAGGGTCGCTGTCCAGGATGCAGTATACACCGTTAGTCCATCACCCCATCAGTCATGTGACATTGATACTGATAAGTAAAACATATGGTTCTTGTAGCAAGGAGTGAGTATGCATGATCTTCCTGTTATGCCCACTGACCGAGTTGGAGAGTTTGTTTTCTGCAATAGGCTACCACCTCCTTCAGTGTCTATCAGATCTTTTAGAAAGGAAAAGAGTGACTACTGTGGAAGAAATAGTTGTCCCTGACCCTCAGGTGGAAGTAGGACTACTGTTACATAATTGGGGCAGGTGATCTATTGAAGCATCTGTTTGTAATCTCTCTGCTCAATTTTTATGGTAAATAAACAAATGAGGCAACTATAGCCTAAGGAGAATATGGTGCCCACAATCTTAGTCCATTCAATAACGCCAGTCTTGTTCATCCCACTAGGGTGGTCATGTAGACTTGAAATATATTACTGTGAGAGGAATTTAGAATGGGTAGGATGCAGTGAAGAGAAAAATCTAGGTTTTCTTCCCAAGTACCAACTGTCGTGAAAAAGCATCTAGGTTTTCCCATTTATTTTACGTCTGCATATTTCCTTGGGAAAGAAGACTAATCAGGGCCATGGAGGGAGTTTTCCTAAATGAAATAAACTAGTTAGATCCTAAAAAGATGCTCCCGAACTGCCAAAATTGCTGCCTTCTAAGGTATCACAGTTGAGTCACTCTCTTGGAATTTCTGTAGGCTGATGGCAGCTTCCTCACCCAAAGTAATTGCCGTTCTTCAAAATCAAAGTACATAGGATAACTTGTTCATGGGAGAATGAAGAAGACCAGCCTCCTTCTCTCAATCCAGAAATCTTGAAAGGGCCATTTCAGCTCTTTGCTCCATGTTAGGAGATATGCATGCATCACACTCTGAGTGGCTTGCATTTAGCTGTCCTCTTAAGCCTCATTTACACACAGGTAGGGCTTCGTAAGGGTTAGCCGAGCCTAGGGTACTAATGGTGAGATACTGGGATTAAGGGTGTGTGTGATACTGAATTAGTCCATTAATTGGTTTATCACAGTTCTGAATGTGGATAATAGGAAGTCCTCCCTCCACGTGTGGGTGGCAGCACCCACAAGGTTTGTTGCTTGAATGGGATAAAAAGGAAAGAGAGGCTTGCTGTTGCTGCTGCTGCTGCCGCCGCCTCCTATCTTCTCTGCCATGGACTGTTTCTCCTCTGCAGTGTCTCTCTGCTATTTCTGCCTTGGAGTCGACTAACTATGAAGTGAAATCTCCACATACTGTGAGCCAAAATAATCCTTTCCTCTTTTCACTTGTGAGTGTTGGGTATTTTCTCTCAGCAATGAGAAAAGTAACTAAGACACACTCCAACGTCATGCTATGCACCACGCTGCCTTTCTAACTCCTGCACTGGTGTCATCGCTAAGAGCAATCTCAAGTGAGCAACCAGGATAGCACTTATCTCAGAGCCTATTCTCTGGGCAACCCATCCTAGAGTATTATCACAGCTTGAATTCATCACATACTTAAAGTTTAGAGTTTGTTTTATGTGCACCTGGCTCTCACCTCTCAATGCACCATGTATCTAATCGCAAGCCTCTCCAGGTGCTAATTCTCGGAGTTAACCTAAGTCACGGGCCGTGCTTTCTTCCTTGGACTCTGGCATGGTGCAATCATCCTTAGTGGGTTCGCCCTCAGTTAGGAAGCTGCCGCTCTGCTTATCTTTTCCAACAGATGTGAATGCTCATGAAATCCCCATTAAGTTATGGCTCGAATGTTCAAATTTAATAGCCTTTCCTATAATTATACTTTTTTCTTTCTTTGATCTGAATCGCATTTTGCTTTGTTTACTTCATTGCTTCCCTTCTGGGTAATCTATCCTTTAATGATTCTCAAGTTTTCCTTTTCATATCCAACCCTCTACATTTTTGGTAAAAGTTCCTCTGCTCAGTTCTTACTTTCTCCAAGAAAAGCATCTCAGTAGTTTCAACTCTGAAAATACCATAATATCATACATTTTTAGAAAATCCTATGAGGCAAATACAAATGTAAATTGTACATTTATTAGTAAGAAACCACACTGATTGATTTCATAGGTTTTTTTTCTAATTGTTCACCATTTCTTATTTAAAATTATTTTTATCAGAATTTGTTTGTGATACATAATGAGCATATTCATATGGGTATCAGAACATATACACATCACATCCTGCTCCTTTTTACTTCTCCTTTCCAGAAGAAAAGCAAGAAAAAATGATGAGCAAACAATGGAGACAGGTAATGCTATGAATCAGGTGAAAGTGCATAAACAAATCCCATGCTTATCAATAACCCTATATTATAGCAGCACTCTAGTAGACACTGATGATGAAGAAAAAGTGTACTTTTAGCAGCCATGGCTAAGCAGCTCACTAACAGATAAAAAGGTAGAATATATAATGGAAAATAATGATAAATGAAAGATTCAATAATATTTAAGTAGAAATGGGCAAACTGTGAGAATATGAGAAAAGACTTAGCAGTGAAGAGAAAGAACTTGGAAAAAAACGAGTAGGGATAAGGTTAGATTCATGAACATAAAATGCTCAGATTGTCAGCAGGAGGAAAGAGAAGGTCTGCACGTTTAAGCAGAATGTAATTATTTTCTGCCCAGCGTCCATCATGCTGAAGGAAGCAACATTGGGCAGACACTCTGTCAGCAATCACTTACCGTTCAGCATATCTGAGTTGCCTGAGTATTCAGATTTTCTAAGAATTTTAGCCAAGTTTGGTTTTGGTTTGAATTTTTCCTTGAGATAAATTTCAAACCATAGAAAAAGCCCAGAATTTTGGCTTACCAATAAGGCAACCTGGGTTATATTTTGTGGGAGTCTCGATTCTCCAGCCATGCTCAGCACAAAGACTTTTGGCAGACACTGGCCCGTGTCAAGATCCACGCCAATGGATGCTACGGCGGGGGTAAACCCTTCCTTGTACCAGCATTCCTGGTTTCAATTATGAAGGTCTTATTATGATTTATTTAGCTTGGACATCCAATCCTGGAAACACTGAATCCCACTTTCTTTCAGGAGCCATATAGAGCAAATAGACAGCTAAAAATTTCAGAGTACTTATGGTATAGAAGAAATAAAGTTATTCTGAGAAAAATACATTAAAACAGTATTTGATCATTCGGTCCTCTGATAACAATGCAAAGAAATACAAAGTTAAACTTTTTAATATTAATTTTCTTACTGCATTATGATTATTGCATAAAACAGTTGATCGTCTATTGCTGTATCGGTATTTTCATGTTCATCTGGCATTTATGATGCTACCGTTTACTACGTAAAGTATCTGTCTAATTTTTTTAGTACCTGTATAATTTAAGGTGCTTCATATATTCATTTTGATGGTGTTCTTAATGACCAAATACTGCTCATATTTTAAAAGTAAGGAGAACAGTTAAAATATCAAGTAATTTTTCTGATTAGTCAATGCCTGTAGAATTAGTATAGTGACATTTGTAAAGTATCATGGATTCTATTTCTGCTTGCCACACTCTTATTCCCTTCCTGGTAGTGTCCCATTCCTTTTGGATTCAGGGACATGTGTGTGATTTGCTTTGGTTAATACAATAACAGCTCTCCATTTCTGAGCTAAAGTGATGCATGCTGCTGCCAAGCAGGATGTGAAGAATCATCATTTGGGTTGCCAGGACCTTCCTCTTTACCACAGACCAGTGATGCCCTATGCAGTGACACTAGCTGCTGCCAAACTTCCTAGGAGCAGAGTAGTGGCAACTCCTGATGGGTGTGCAGTGTGAGCAAGAAATAAACTTTCTTGCTAACTACTGGGAGCTGGGATCATTTAGAGACAGCACATCATTGCCTGGAACAATTTATTTAATAGAATGAACAGGTAGAATCACTTTGATTTAATCTAAAAAATCTTTCCTTGACCCTTATCTTAATTCCTCCTGAGTTGTTCAAATATAAAAAATTGATGCCCCTGTTAAAAGATTTCCTTAAGGATAGATATAATGTATTAATTTTGCATATCATACTAGTCCGTGAATACAATTGCACTGTTCAAAACGTTTATGTGGTATCTGGTGTGAATGAGTGAAATTATATTCATTTACTTTCAATGTTTTTATGTTTTCATTTTTAACCTAGGACCACACACATGGTATGTCTTTCCCTCTAGAAGGCCTTAAGCTTCTTAAGTATCATAACTATTTTTTTTAGACCCCAAAGTGTTATTTTCTCTTAAAATACACAGAATAACTCCTGAATTAAAAGAAAGAGGACTTTGTTTAAAGGTATCATTTTGTAACATTTTTGCAACTTAATCTAATATTTCTTTTGAGTGCTTGTGCAATTAGTTCTGGTTTGATTAACATCACATCTATGTTTATAAATCCACAACACTGTTACAGTTTGAAGACTAAACAGGTCTTTTTGGTTCTAAAATCTACAGAAAAATGGGCAGTTCTATAATTCTTTTATTCTTATACATAATTGGGAACTTTAAATTCTTTTAAAAGTAGGTCAATTAAAAATCTTTAACTAACCAGTAGTTAGGTTATTCTCTTTCTCCCAAGTACCTGGTAATATTTATAGAAATATACTTATTTATTGCAGAGTAGCAACAGACATACAGAAAAACAATGACAATAGAACAGAGTACAGATATTCCTTATGTATGTTCCCCTATTATTAACATCCTGCATTATTGTAATGCATTTATTAAAATTGATAAATATTGGTGCATTGTTAACACAAGTCTACAAATTAGCAAGATTTTCCTATCTCTTTGAATTTTTCTTTTTTTTCTGTGCCAGGATCCCATTCAGGATGCTGTATTACATTTCCTATTCATGTCTCCTTAGATTTCTATGTGGTGTGATAGTATTCTTTAATTCCCTTAATTTTGATGACTTTGATAATTCATTTGTAGAGTAACCCTCTCTCAAGATTTGCCTGATGATTTTCTTTTGTTAGACTGGGGTTACAGATTTAGGGAGGAAGTACTCAAAGGTTAGTACTTTGTTTTTTCTTTTTCTTTTTTTTTTTTTTTTGGTACCCGGGATCGAACTCACGACCTCACACTTGCCAGGCAGATGCTTACCATACTGAGCTAAATCCCCGGCCCCAAAGGTGAGTACTTTCATCATGCCATAGTAAGGGTACATGCCATCAGCTCGATCAGTGATGTCCATCAAGTGTCTGCATCATGAAGTCAGTGGTGTCTCGCCTTCTCATAGTATACTCGCTCTGTGCCCTACTGAATATCTCTATCTTTAAGGAGTGCAATGTCCATGGTAGCAAAATAGCTACATATAACTTTTGGAATTATTCTGTATTATTATTAATCATTTATCCTTTCTCTCTAATTTTATCCAACCACTTTATTTCAACTCAGGGATGCTTATTTTCTAATTTGGGTTATAATTCAATTTGACTTTATTTTGTTGCTTCAATTTTTCAACTCCTGAGTCTCTCTGATACATCCCATTTATTGTAGCACTTCTTTTACTTCTTTTGATTCTTAAGAAAATCCTTACTTCAACAAGCTACAAAATGTACTCATTTCATTTATTTCCTTCCAAGACCTAGAATCAGTGTATGTTTTTCTAGGAAGAGTCCTGGTTCCTATTATTGAAGAATGGCAGTAAAAACAAAAATTTAGCTAACAGATGTGAACATTACTACTAAGATATCACTAGTTCTACCTACTGTTAGCTAACAAAGCAAGGGATGATATATAGGTATACCGAGCTTTCTATATACATGTATCTAAAAATACTTCTCCATATAATTCATTTTACCAACATTAAAGTAAAATTAGGTTCTTACTGACATCTCCACATTTGATCCATTTCCACACAGAATTTTCCCTCATTCATCTGTCACTACCCACTCTAATGGCAAGAATCTTGGCCATAAGCATCTGTCATATAATTAGTTGTTCAGTCCCAAGAGTAAAAAGCACATGGGCCATTCCTTTTTCTTTTAGGCTTAACGATTTCACTCAGTTTTTAGGTATTTGGTCATCGCATTTGTTCTTACCCTCTCAGTGCAGTTATTTCATACATTTGTAATATAGTTAGACAGATATGTTGCATCTGTATTTTAAACTCACATCACCAGCATCATCATTTTTACGTGGGTAAGAAAGTATTTATAATAGTATGTAAATGAACTAACATTGTACGGCATTAAAAAATGCATAAAATATAAGAAATAGAAAACTACCAACAGAACACGATGGCTCACAACCATAATCCCAGCACTCTTGAAGGCTGAGGCAGAAGGGTCAAAAGTTTGAATCCCACTTGGCCCACTTCTAGAGACCTTGTCATAAAATAAACAGACAAACAAGCAAATAATTAAACACGCAAGCAAACAAACAAGAGGGCGAGAGATGTGGCTCAGTTGTAGAGTGCTCCTGGGTTCAATCTCTAGTACCATAAAAAAAA
>RJWT010014611.1:0-13078 GCA_004365215.1 Cuniculus paca | reverse complement strand
GCCAGTTTGGTGCTCAAGTTAGTATTCAGTTGATTTCCCATGTGTTGCAAGTCTTTTTGAGACAGGGTCTCACTATGCAGTTCAGGCTGGCCTTGATCTCACTTTGTAGCCCCGGCTGGTCTCAAACTTACAATGATCCTCTTGCCTCAGCCTCCCAAGTGCTGGGATTACCGGTGTGTGCCACCACACCCAGCTCATGTTGCAAGATGTTGTAAAACATAATCCCTGGCTTACTCAAATGGGCAAGTTTGATAGAGAGTGTGGATCGAGTGAAAGAGGATTTGGAGCATGCTCATGAGCAGGGCTGCGTTACATTCCCTTAAACTTTCTCCACATGGAGCTTGGTCTATGCGGTTCTTTGCCCTTTAGCTGTGGGAGACCATCCCCTACCCAGCACATCACTGATAGAGGATGGGGATCAGGGTGAACAGCCTGGTCTGCTTCTCTTCCTTCCCTTCCTCCTCCTTTCCCTCTATTTGTGGTTAAGACAAAAGTAGTCTCTTCTTATCAGAGATTGGTTAGACAGGCTTGACTTAATAAAGAACCCTTGAGATGCATTCATTTCCAATTAATATTCATTCTGACCCTACTAATCCACAACAAAATGTTCATGAGCACCATCTCTTGGAGTATAAATTGCTCAAGGAATTAAAATTCAGTTTCATGGACAATGGGGTTAACACACCTTACATGTTGGGCTTGTTGGTGTCTGTCCTAGGAGTTTTGCACTTACCTCCTTTAGACATTAAATGGTTAGCTAAGTTCTGCCTTTCTGAAGGGCAATACTTAACTTTCTATGTTAATTTTCAAGAGTTAGCAGCTAAGTAAACTCAACAGAATTGTGTGGCAGAACACCTGGAAATTATGGAAAAAATGCTATTGGGAACAGGTCTGTACTCAGTTCCAAACTCAGAGCTCAGCATTCCAGATCAGGCTTATCAGCAAATTGCTCTCATGATGAGCCAAACCTGGGTAGCTATTCCTGAGGCTGTTATTCTGACTCCGTCCTTTCTACACATTTTTCAAGCTTCCCATGAGCCTTATTCCCTGTTCTTAACCAGGTTGCAGGAAGCTGTCTGACAACAGATGTCACATGCCCAGGCAACAGAGATTATTGTGTTGGAACTGGCTTTTGAGAAAGCTAATAGAGTTTACACAAGCACTAGGGGTCATTCAAGGGACTAAAATCTTAGAAACTACTTGAAAATATGCCAAGATGTGAGTAATGAAGGTCAGAAATCCTCCATGTTTTGCATGTATATGGATATAAAAAATAGTTAAGATAGTTATACTAAAAAAAAATCCTCCATGTTTGCCTAGTGTATGTTTGGATTAATTAAACAAAATCAGCCTTCTTTAAAAACATGGTGTTTAAATTGTTGCAAAACACGACAACCATAAGCAGTGCACTCAACCCCAGGCCCATTGCAGTCCCATGGGACTGGCCTATTGTGGCTATTGAGCTTAAGGATTGCTTTTTTACCTTCCCTTTAAATCCACTGGACCAGCCTATTTTTGCTTTCTCTATTCCTGCCACTATGCTGAGCCTATGCATGAGTATCAGTGGACAGTTTTTGCCCCAGGGGATGATGAGCAGCCCCACCCTCTGTTAGGAATATACATTATATGAACAATACAATCTTTGCTATTGATTCTCAGCAACAATTTATCCTTCTTTTTGAAGAGACTAAACAGGCTTTGATACAAAATGGATTACGCATAGACCCAGAGAAAATTCAAACTGTCTCCCTCTACAGTAATTTGGGAACTCTGGTAATGGAAAAAACAGCCTGAGTCCAGAAACTAACATTGAGAAGCAACTCATTATGAACATTAAATTATTTCCAGAAATTATTGGGGAACATTAATTGGATTCACCCAAAATTAGTATATCTACATATTAACTGAGCAAACTATATAAAATGTTGCTAGCAGATCTAGATTTGAATTTTCCTCATACCCTCACATCTGAGACCCTTAAACTGTTCCAGATAATAACTGCTTTGGCAAATAGCACGGTGTTTTGAATTAGTCTGACTATGCCACTTATGGTGATCATACTGCCTATTCTTCACTCTTCTACTGGACTTTTTGGTCAAACAGTGAATAATAAATATCAACCTATTGAATGACTTGTTCTTTCTAACCAGCTTGCAAAAAGTCTTGAGACATATACAGATGCAAGCCTGCCACCACAATATACAGCTTTTAGGATTTGGTCCTCATCGTGTTATACCTCTTATTACTCTTGCACAACATACTCATTTGTTACAAATTTCCTTAGGCTAGCAGATAACCTTTACAGAATATATCAGATTGGTTAACAGTCCTTATTCTTCTGATGAATTTGCAGAACTATATTGCCATTATTCATTTATTTTACCCGGAAATAGACAACTCCTCTTAGGGATGCTTCAGTTTGTTTCATGGATGGATCCTTATGGTACTGTTGCTTATGAAACTATGCAAAATCATCAGAAAATTGCTGCCCCTATACTTTCAGCTCAAAAATCATAATTGCTTGCTGTAAGTACCATAGTAGGAAGTACTCTGGCAGAACCCATTAACATTTTATGAGATTCCACTTAGGTAATGACACTGTTTGGAGACAATCATTATAAAATGTACCCTAGATCTATCCTGTTTAATTTTTTTTTTCTCCGATTGCAGGCAGCCATGTGGAAAGTTGCAATTACAAACACAAAAAGAGGTAAATAGGCCATAAGCCACAAGCTCACCTTGATTTTGTAACATTGACACTTAATTCATTGGTAATATAGACAGCACCCTAGCTGAATTACATTGGTCAAAAGTATGAGAGCATGGGAAATGGAAGCATAAATATGGCAGTGCCCCAACGATGGGAAAATGGGAAGGACCAGTTACTCTGTTAGCATGAGGGAGAGAGTTTGCTTGTATCATTTTAAGAAATGGGTGTGGAAGGGCTGGGGATCTAGCTCAGTGGCCTAAGCTCCTGCCTGGTAAGCGCGAAGTCATGAGTTCAATCCCCGGTGCCAAAAAAAAAAAATGGGTGTGGATATCCTCTAGGAATATATGACCATGGAGAAGTCCTCCCCAAGGTGGATCCATGGAGGAATTCAACTACACTCTACTAACCAGTGAAAGCCTTCCCTCAGAGGACAACTGAAGTAAACTACCTAGGAGACAGAAAGACTTGCTTGTCATCAGAACTTTTGTGAGAAGAGAGTGCCTGGTGTCTGTCAAGGGCCCCTTGAATAGACCCCCTGGAGTGTACCCCTGACTGCTGATCGCAGTTACACCCATCTTCAGTCATAAGTAGCTAGAGTGGTCTGCACCTGTTACCCGCCTCATGGTTGTTGGGAGTACTTCTCCAGAGCAGGGGACAGTTAAACTAGTTATGAAATAAACAGTCAGATAGGGCTAGGCCCTTGAGAAGAGCCAGTACAGTACATTGTAACTGTGGATGGAGATACAGTCATTAAAGGCTAGGCCCCAAGACAAAAGATAGAATAATCACGCCTACATGCTTCCCCTAGGGATAAACAAGTAGTGAGTGATATTCAACTGCTCTTATTATAAAACAAAATGGGGAGGGATGTGGGAAGATTAATGCCCATTTGGCCTCTTCTGTGACCACGAGAGAAAGGTTGTGTGAGTGCTTACTGACATGTCACAGGTTCTAGGGAAAAGTAAAAATAGCTGAGATCCTATTGTTTACCCAGACATGTACCATGGATTATGCAAGGTAGATGAATCCTGTGTAACTCTAATTGCTGGTACGTGTGTGAGTGAATAAAGACAGGATGAGCCAGTCACTTGGGTCTCTTGGTTGAAGGCAGACAAGAGGCTCCCGATCCAAACATTTTAACGTAATTCTGTGTCTCTTTGTTTTTTATCCTTGTTGTCCTTCAGTCAGGTAAAAAAAGCTTGCAGGCTGGCTCCCACAGGTGGTGCCAAAACAGGGCTATTGACCGGGAAAGTCCTCCCAGGGGAAAAGTGTCATGCGCCAGCTCTAGGGGCTTCCACAGCTAGGAGTGCTGGCCGACAAAAGAGAAAAGAAAAAGAAAAGGGAAAAAATGACAGCGTGTGCAGAAGAGTTTTAGCCAGCCTAAGTGGGGATTGAGAGTTTGCAACTTTACAGGAAATACTGAAATAGTCGCAGAGAGAGCCTGCTCTGTGAGAGAGACCCGTCCATATAGAAACAGACAGCTGTATGTACGAGTGTAATACGTCACTTCTGCCTCGGCGTCTCCCGCACCGCAACTAGGCTTCCTCTACAGTGCACGGACAGAAGGACACACAGGTCCTCTGCACATTCTTTTACCCCCAGATAACCGATATCCTTTAATAATCTCGACTGATAATTTAAAATTTTTTGGTATATTAGCACGTGTGCAGTACAGTACATAATGTTTGCACACATCCCGTGGGACCTCATTACACATACATAACACATCTTAATTCCCTTTTCTGTCTGCTTTCCCTTCCCTCTCTATGCCCCGCACACACTCCTTTATCCTCTTTCTTAAGAAATACAGGAGAAAAAAGAAAAACGTGAAAATTTAATATACGAGAAGGATTTTTATTTTAAATAAGTGTGAAGTGGATGAAGTATTCATAAACAATATTAGGGTGGGGTTACTACCTTAAAAGAGGTTAGATGCCAGCCTCATGTGCCAAGGTAAGTTGCACATGGGATAAAGGTTTTAAGTGATGGGCTGGGAATGTGGCTCAGTGGTAGACTTCTTGCTTTGAATGCACAAGGCCCTGCATTTGATTCGCAGCACAAAAAAAAAAATTTAAGTGAAAAATATCATATTGGCTCAATACCAGAATATAGGTTCATATTCAATAACAGTGTAAGAAAGTTTTTTAATCTGTCCTTTTTAAAATTTTTTTTAAATCTGTCTTTTAAAATATAACCCAAAGTCTTAAATCACAAAGGAAAAAGGTAGGGAATTCAACCACACGAATATTAAATACTAATGAGTTGCGAAGAAATTTAAAAAGGAAGCAAACACTGGGGAAAATACTTGAAACATGGCAAACAGTAAGCACATGTCATAAATGTATAATGGGGTTCTTATGAATTAGTTAAAAAAAGTATTATCTCATTCGTAACCTGTAAGGCATGAACAGGTAATTCTGAGAGAGGAAAAACAAAGTTCAACCCCATTTATCAAAGAAATGGAAGTAAAATCGAAGTGTCTTCGTGGCGGCACTGTGGATGCAACCTGGGGCTTGCACACGCCAGGCCCGTTCTCCAGCACGGGGCTGCAGCCCTTGAATTATCCCACTCGCAAATTGCAGACAGGACAGGAACTCGCGTTCCTAGGGCCCTCCTGGGCTGGCCACTGTTGGGCTGTGAGTGCGTCACATCGAAGAGCTAGCACCACTCATCGTTATGCAAAAATCACTGCAGGTGTTTGTTGCCTGTTTGTGTCCTGTGTGGAATTTATACTTTATTACCAAGTTGTCTCTGGGGCGGTTGCCCCACGTCTGTGGAGAGTGCGCTCGCAGCACCTCCCGCCATCCGGTCAAAGCTGTGGCTGCAGGGGCCACACATCAGGTTTGAGGGGATTTGCTGGGAAGGGATCCCCTGAACGCGCCCACAATATTCTATGTGTGTATCAAGTATGGTGCTTATTTTCTTAAACACTACTTTGCAAGAACTGTGTGTTATGGTGTTTGTGTCCACGGCTGTGGGAAGAAGAAATTCTGTGTTTCCTTCCATCCCTACTGTAATGCCTTTCCTTCACCTGGAATTTCACGCCACGCCCATTAAACAGCTGTTGCTCGTCTTTATTGGAACATGTTAAAGCAGCCTGACTATCAGCTGGTAGTCTTGCTGCATAGCCCTGAAGGAAAAATACGAGGCAGCTGAGATGCAATGGGTAGAATTTCCCCGCGGCTTGAGGCAGAGTCTTCGGACGCTCGGCCTGTGCTGGCGGAAATCTCCCGGCCGTCGCCGGTCTGCGAGGGGAGCCCAGGAAGCGCGGCCAGGGGTCTCGGGGTCCCGCGCTTCTCACCGCAGGAAGGAAAGCGCAGGCGATCAGCGTGGCGGACCCCTCTTAGCCCCATCACTTAGAGCACGGGACTCGTCGATTTGCAAAGCACATTCCCGGTTCCTCCTCGGGAAAGGACGCCCTGCGCCCCCGGGGCCTCTGGCTCAGATCTGAAAAGACGCCCGGCCCTGACAGCCGCTCTGGGGAAACCCGTGTCCGCGCCCTCGCGCCCCGCCCCAGTGGAGCCAACGCCCCAGCGCGAGCGCCCCGGGAACAGGGCTTCGCCCCAAGGCCGCGCGCACCCGTCTGGCTCCTCGCGCTCTGCCCGCCCTCCAACTCCGCGGGAGAACCAGGCACCGAGCGCTCAGCACTCGCAGCACGGTGAAGGCAGCGGCGTTAAGAGCAGAGCGGATGTGCAGAAAGCTGCTCGTCTGTGCCTCAGTTTCCCCAGCTGCAGAGTGCAGACCACGGCAGAGCCCCGGCAGGAGTGCGAGGCTACGACTGTCATTCGTCGTCACGGTGTTGGCTCCGGGGATCCCGCGGTTGTCACCGAGCCTGCCCTTCAAGCTCGCGTCTAAGCCCGGGAACAGGTCCTCCGCAGATGCCGCCAGACTCGCGCCCGGGTTTCCTAGCAGGGGACCCCACAGAAAGTAGAGCCCACCCCCACCAGCTACCGCTGCGCATGCGCAACCCGCTCCAGCGAGAGGCCGAGAGGCGGGACCGACTTCCGGCGGCGCGGGGCGTCCAGGACGGTGATTGGACGAAAGAGGAGTGTGGGCGTGGCGGGGGCGAGCAGTGGGTTGTGCCAAAGCATCGGTCAAGGGAGGGGCAGCAGGCGAGGCCGCGGAGGGCGTGGCCCGGGACGGGGCCTGGGGCGTGGCCTGGGGCGTGGCCCGGGGTGTGGTCTGTGGCCGGGGTTCCGAGGCACAGGCGCAGGGCGGGGCGGACCACCCGGCGGAGAGCGGACTGCGCAGGCGCGCGCGGGGCCCTTCATTCCCGGGCTGAGGGCTGAGAGCTGAGAGCTCGGACTCCGGGCGCTGCGAGCTGGTCCCTGCAGAGAGAGCACAGGGGGCGTCAAGGCCAGGCTGAACTACGCAGTGAGCCCCCAACCAAAGAACTAACGAGCAAGCAAACAGCTGGGGATGCTGTTCTGATCTACGTCTCCGGCACTTTAAAGAGAATTTAAAACCAGCTCTCACTGAATCGCCCCGACTCACCTGGACTTGCGCTCCTCCTCCCGCACCCTCTGAGTAGCTGGTGTTTCCAGACCGATCACGATCACACATTGAGGGGTTTTCCTTTTTTCTATTTTTTTTTTCAGGTAAAATCTATGCACAGTGAACTGCACAGATCTCCGAGGCCAATCTGATGAGACGAAGGCTGTGCACATACTTAACCCACGTGCTTATGAAGACGAAGTATTTCTGAGGCTGCGAAAAGCTCCTATGCTGCTTTCTGGCCAATCACCCTGCTAAGGCAGCGACCTCTCTTTTACATCTCCGTCTCTCATCCGCGTCCTTCCTATAAACCACAGATTGGGGTTGCCTTGCTTCGTGTTTATTTGTTTATTTGAGCGCTCGTCACGCGGGTTCTCCCACGCAGTCCGCGGTGGCACGGGAGGAGCTGTGCAGCCCACGCCGGCCTTGGAAATCGGGCTCCCCCTGCCTGGCTCCTGAGTGCTGGGACTGTGGGGCAGGAGCTGCACAAGGGCTCTGCTCTCCGGAGTCCTGAGTGGGATCCCCAGGAAGCGGCAGGCCCACGCCCCACAGGACTCAGGCTCTGATTCCCGGGATGGGGTGGGGCGTGTTCCGTGTGGCCTTAGGCTGCTGATCAGAGCACTGGGAGATAGGGAGAAGATCCCTGTGATCTGCCTGGGCCCGAGAGAAGTCAGGGAGACAGAGAGGCGAGGACCAAAGCTGGCACCCGGATGCCACAGGGCGGCTTTGAGGACGGGAAGAGGCCACCGGCCCAGGAGGAATGTGGTGGCCTGCAGCTGGAGCAGGGCGGAGCCCTGGGGCCTGCAGAAGGACGCAGCCCCCGGGACACCTGACTGTAACCAGGGAGCCCTTGTTGGGCTGAACACTGTCGCCTGACACATTGCGTCCCTCCCACCCTGTGTCAGAGTGACTGGAGAAAGCGTCACAGCCAGTGTGGCCCAAGTCAGAGCTCCGTCCTTGCTCTCAGGGAAACCTGGGCGAGACTCCTGGCTTCGTCCCCACGTCCGGCTTCTGCTTCGCTGCAGCCCAGCGGGCTTCTATGCCATGAGCACCGCCCTGGCTGCCTCTCCTCTCCCCTGTGAGGTGCGTTTCTGCTCCCCCGCTCGGGACTGCTGTGTGGGGTCATGACTGACCCTTGGCGTGGGCACAAATGAGCATCCTTTGTTTTCACTGGAGGCCGGGGCTCGCTGTGTAGCCCAGGCTGGCCTCAAACCTGCAGGGGTCCTGCTGTCTCAGTAAGCATTCTTTTAACAGAATGATTACAAATATGGCTTGTCTGGTTCCTTAAACCGTTTCCAGCTTGCCCCAAGGAAACTCATCAGCAGCACCTGCAGCTACAACATTTACCCCAGGATAACTCGGACCACAGTCCTAATCTTTAAGGCCAAAGTGTGCCACGAAATATCTCACTTTGCTATTATTTTGCCCTTGCTCTACTATATGTGTAATTTTTGGAATCAAGAGACCTCACTGTGCATATAAGATTCTGTTTTTAGTCATGGCATTTCCATTTAAAATATAGAGTTAATTCTCGCTGGCTGAAAATGAAATGAGTGCTGGTATTGAGCTGCAATTTTTTTCCTAAGAGAAGATTTAAGGCAGTGGGCGAAGCCATGTCTTCACTCCCAGGATATAACTCATGCCCAGATGGCCCTGAAATGTCTCACCTGACCGTAGCCCCATGATGCAGGCAGCCCGTTTCCCAGAAAAGTCCAACCAAGCCAGGTTAAAGAGATGGGACAAATGTAATATACTGCAAGATGCAAAGTGGTTCCACTAGGAGCAGGACCAGAGGAGAAAATGAGAATTGTAATAGCAGCACCATTTCCATTAAAGAATGGAAATTTAAATGTGTCTGTTCACGTATGTCTGAGTCAGCTTTCCTGTAGCTGGGACACATTTTTCCACACCTACAACTTAAGGAAGGAGAGGGTCACTTGGCTCATGGCTCCAGGGGATTCAGTCCATGGTTTGGTGGCGCTGAGGCAGGAGTAACATGGCAGAAGCGTGGGGCATAAGAAAGCAACTAAGTACAGAGTGGCCTGGAAACCAAGCAGGGATCTGTTGGAATGAATGGGGACGGGAACAGATATAGACCTAAGGTCACACCTGCACGACTCACCCATAGGCGAGCTTTGTGAGTCCCCTGGGACACTCACACTGATCAAGTTGCACTCCATCTTACCCATCACGGTGACTTAAACAGAAAAGTAATGACTCCTCACTTCGGATAAAAACACTGTGCTAACCTAAGATGAAAATACTGTTGAGGCAGGTGGATGGCGCATGTCATAATTCCAGCTACTCAGGAGGTTCGGGCAAGTAGATCACAAGTTTAACCTGGCTTGGGCAACTTAGCGAGACCCTGTGCCAAAGTTCAGAATCGAGAAGACTTACAGATGTCCCTCAGTACAAAGAACCTGCATTCAATTCCATGTGGAGTGCTTGTGCGCGTACACACACACGCACACACCCTCTGTCTACGGATGAACGAAGCTTGATGATTCCTGTGTTCTGAGCACGATGTTCAGAGGCTGCAGTGGAAGCACAGAGGAGGGAATGGAAACCCATCAGGTGGTGCGGATGTGAAAGGTTGCTGGGAGACCTGAGCATCCCAGTGAGACAGGCCAGCAAATCCGAAGCCAGAGGAGGAGGAGGAGGGACCTGGGCAGGGCTGAGGAGAGCTCCAGACCCAGCGAGTCAGAAAGCTGGGCTGCTCAACTCTGCTTCTCAGGGCTGTGCTGAGACTCCAGGAATAGGGCTGCATGCAGCTTTGCCCTCTGATTGTGGACAGAAACTGCCAGTGGGGACCAACTAATCAGGTGCTTTAGCTGAGTGTGGTGGGGCATGCCTGTAATCCCAGCTCTATGGGAGGCTGAAGCAGGAGGATTGCAAGTTTGAGCCCAGCCTGCACAATTTAGGTACTTAGCAAGACCCTATCTCAAAGTTAAAAAAAAAAATTAAAAGGGATCAAGGATATAGCTCCGTGTGATGGCTTTGTGTTCAATTCAAAGTATCGAAAACCAAAACCAAAAACAGGACAGAAGCATACCCTAAAAATATAAACATCACACTGACCTTCTTTCAATTGGCAGGGTATAATGGGGGAAACCTTGAATACGAGAACTTGGGAGGCTGAGGCAGAAGGATCACAGCAAGTTGAAGGCCAGCTTGTGCCACAGAGGGAGGTCAGAGCCAAACTGAACTACACAGCAGACCCAGTCTTGAAAACAAGACCCGGTTCCTTCATGCGGGGTTGCCTGTCTTTCCCACACACTTTATTGATACCTGTACTTTTCTTTTGTTTGCACTGCTGGGATCTGAACCCAGAGCTCACACGAGCTGGGTAAGCGCTGTCCCACTCGACTCCATCTCAGGCCACTTCCAGGACTTTATTTTGGGGCAGAATCTCACTAAGGTGCCCACACGGTCCTTGAGCCTGCGGTTCCCTATCCCTAACCAGACCTCGCTCTCCCTTGACACTGCCAAAGACAACACACACTCGGGGCGATGGACACCTCTCTGTTTGTATTTTCCTGTACTGTTCAGACTGACCTTGAACATACTATGAAGCCCGGCTGACCTCAGACTCATGGGGACCCCCCTGCCTCAGCCTGTGGAGTACTGGGGTTACAGGCGTGGACCAGCATACCCGGATAATTCTTGTTTCTTTGGCTAAGAATACAGAAGGTGTAGGGCGAGGGGAGGCTGCAGGGAGCGAGCAGGGATAGGAGCCGTGCATCTGTCTGCCTTTCCCCTCTCTGTCTCGGCGGGACTCTGCAGAAGCTGCTAGTTAAGTCGCTGTGCTTCCATCCTGCTTGTAAGTTTTCCCTCTGAAACAATTCATGTTCAGGACAAGTTACAGCACAAGTACAACCGCTCCATCCCACTGCGTCCACACAGAGACCTGTGCATTTTGCTCCCTCCCTTCTGTGTTTATCCTATGTTAACTCTTTCAGTACGGGTTCTTGGTAAGTCGCTCTGGCTGGACCTGAATTTGAGATGTTCCCGACTCTGCCTCGTGAGTACCTGAGATGACAGGCGCAGGACACTGCTCCGTGCCATTTTGTCATATTCGCTACCTTTCTCTCTCTCCTCAATCATTTAAAAACTTTTCAGCGCAAATTTCACAATTCATGGGAAACCTCTGTAGGTCAGTGGGGAAACCTAAGCATAAACACAGCATCTCGTGCACTGACAGCATGACGATCTACGGCGGAAATTTCAACCAAGAATGCAGCACTATTACGGGATCCAGGATCTGTATTCAAACTTCAGCCGTCTCAGTAACGTCCTGCTTAGCATTTGTCCCCGTTTAGGGCACTGTCTTGGTCACCTCCCCGTATCTGAGACCCAATCCTTGACCCACCACATGAAGGAGGGGAGGTTCACATTGGCTCACAGTTGTAGAAGTCTCGGTCCTTTTGTGGTCAGTGGTTCCCAGGGAGAAAGGTGGGGTGGGCGGTGGACGGGCCTGGATGGAGGAGAGCAGCTCACAGCAGGGTGGCCGGGAAGCAGAGAGTGAAGGGAGGAGCTGGGGAGGAAGATAAACCTTCCAGGCCACGCCCCCAGTGCCTGTCTCCAATCAGGCCCCGCTCCCAAGTCGTCCCCACGCCCAACCGCAGGTGCAACGGAGAACTCTCCAAAGAGGGGGTCCACTGATGAGAAGAGAATTCCCATCAAACGTCCCCTCCCAAAAGCCCCTGGTCTGAATACAGGAGGCCTTTGTGGGTCTCCTTGGATCTAATCTGTAAGAGGCACCTAGCCTTCTCCAAAATGTGTGAGACCTTCATGGTCATTTTCTTTTTTGTCTTTCATAAATCTGAATTATATTTTTCTAGTACTGTAACTGAAACTGTTACCAGGCCCTTCACAATAAGCTACATCTCTAGCGCTTGATTTTATTTCTGGGCAGAGGGTCTCACTACACTGCTAAATTGCCAAGGCTATTAATTACAGCCAGGGCTACAGGATGAGTTCAAGGTCAGCCTGACCTAAGTAACAAGACTGTGCAGAAATGTTAAAGTAAACTAAACTAAACTGCAATAGACGAGGCAAAACATAACTAGAAGTTAAAATAGACTAAATAGCCTGGCTGGAGGGGAACATGCAGTCCTCCTGGCTCAGCCTCCTAGAGTGCTGGGATTGCCAGCAGGCAGCACCAGGCCCTGTATGACTTTGAAATATTTGAGGAATATGGGCCAGAGAATTTTCAGAATGTGGTGCAATTGACTTGTATTTGATATTTCCTCCTTTAAAAAAGTAGACAAGAAAAATCAAAACTAAAAATTTGAAAAATGAATTGCCCAGTCTAGTTTTCAACTTGCGACTCTCCTGCCTCAGGCCCTGGATGCTGGGATGACAGCCATGCACCAACACACCCAGCATGACTTTCACATTTTTGAAGAAGATAAGCCCAAGCATTCCTGCATTCAGATTTCTCCTGTACCTCCCCATGCTTAGATTCAGGCTGGGCATTCTCGACAAGATACTGCGGATGGCACTGGGTCCTTCTGAGGGGTGACAGCGGGAGGCAGCTGATAGGGATGAGTCTGATCCCGGGGAGGTCAGCACTGACCAAATGACTAAGGAAGTGTCCCATCAGATGCTGCACTGTGAACCTGCTCCTTCTTTCTCTGTGGCCTCCAGGGGACATGTGCACACATGCTGTCCTGCACTAAGGGCTCTCTCCCAAGCTCTCCCCTCTATTAAGGATCCCATCTTTCCTGTCTTGTCTATGCCTTAGTTGATATTTACTCCAAGGCAGTTTCTCTCTGCTTAATTATTCATTCATTTATTCATTTTCAGCACTTTTTTCTGGCCTTGAACTCACTATGTGACCCTGGCTGGCCTCGAACTCACGAGGCTCCTACT
>RJWT010014610.1:0-20960 GCA_004365215.1 Cuniculus paca | reverse complement strand
GTGCAGTGACTGTCCCAAGTGCAGTAACTAGGACCATTCCAGCCTCAGTTTCAAAGCAGAAAGAGCACTGCATTTTTAAGGTGACTGTGTAAGTTCAATGAAATTTACACACTCATGCACACATGTGTGCACACATACACACTCTCTCCAAGTGTATGGACAGAGCTGATGAGCAAGCAGCAGCATAACTGTCTAGGAAAAGGATAAAAATCTGACAAAACTATGGCACAGCTCCTCTAAGACTGAAAAGGAATCAGGGAGCATGAGGAGTGCATCGCGCACACTGTACTGACCTATACAGTGCAAAGCGCCCACAATTTAGTTTGCTTTATTTGAAATAAATTGTACCAAAGCCTTAGATATTTATGAAAATGTGTATTTGAACCAAATAAAAAAATACACGAATAGGTACACTGCTCGTGGTTTAAAAAAACAAAGGAACCATGTTATCTACTAATCTGGTAAACCTAACCACAAATTTTAAAAATGTAAACATTTCAGGTGCCTAAACCCCATGCTGATGTTAATACATAAACAAAATCTTGAAGTTACAATGAAAACAACAACTGCCATCTTTTGGCATTCTGACACACTTAACATTTCAGAGAGGACAATGCTTTGGGGCCATTTTCCAGTCAGTCACTCCTGGTTCGAAGTTTATATGTAGCCTTATTTAACTCATCCACAATTACAGTAAAAATGCAGTTAATGGTCAGAAGGAAAAATATAATCCTGAATTACCACAGGAAAAGCAATTGGCAATACATTTTAGAACAAATATGCACACATATTTACACTGAGAACTACCACTCTTTAAAACAGTATGGGTGGTTGCTATTTTTCATTATAAGAATATTTTTTAAAGTTTTGTATTAGGTAGAAGTACTCAAAAACTTTTTGAGTAACTTTAAGAATTTTTTCTCAGACTGCGGAAAAGCAATTTCTCAAACACTTTCATAAATATAACAGTATCCAGTTGGATCTAGCCAACAAAATTAAGCATTACTTATTCTTTTTATTACATTTTTAAGCAAGAAAAAAATCTGAATATTTTCCTACAACGTTAAGCTTAAATAAAAGCTTTAAAGCAGCACTTAAGATTTGGTGTCTCCTTGGTGAGAATAAAAAATACTTTTACTAAATTACATTCATTTATTAATGTCCTTTTTTGAAAATATTTAGAATCAACAGAAATAAAGGTATTTTATGCAATGATATAATTTTGCATTCTTTAAACACTATGCTTATACTTTCATAAACTGTAATTTTACATAATGCCATCATGAAAGGACGGGTATACACAGAAATGGAAACAACTGACGAGGATTTACCAGCGTGTATTTATGATTAACTGGTTCATGTCTTCTCCCTTTTTTCCCATACCAGAGGCGAGACATTTCTTTCCCAGAGCCAGTTTAGTTACATCAAATCACGAAGCATTCTTCTGTCAAAGCTGAATTCCCAGCACCAGAGCCCTACTATGGTGACGACACAGTTTGCTGGGGAAACAGATGTGATTGACAAGAGCGAGAGCTAATCACTCAGCAGCAGCCAGGCCCGGGCAGAGCTGAGTGGAGGCCGCGGGCTGGGGAGGGAAGAGAGGGTTCCCATGCTTAGGTTTGGTTGCGTTGCACCCAAACGTGCAGTGAGGGCTCCGAGGTTTAAAGACACAGAGCACAGATTTCCGAATCCTGGACACTAAAAGTACCTTGGATACAAAAAAGTAGCAGGCACAACTTCCTGATTCCCTCTTAAATTACACAATTTTTTTCAATTAACATTTTTATTGTTTGCTCATACAGTCATAAAACTTTTTTTTTTAAATTTGAAACTAAGAAGCCTTTAAAATCCTATTTTATGAGAACATTCTTAAGCAATAAGAAGTCCATTCTCAACAGCGTATTTTCCAGCATCTATGCTCCACCAGACAGTGGGGTGCTGAAAACAGCCAGGGAAGTGAACTCATAGAAGACTAACGGCAAAGTTTAATACACGTGAAATATGGGCAAACTAAGATTATCTGGGGCTCACCTGGAGCAGTGCCTCTGACCTTCTCCCGGGAAGAGGTGCCCCGCCCAGCCCTGCTGCTCACAGGCCACAGCGCACCCTCCGGGAATTGGGGAACAGGCTCTTCGCCTGCACACCCATCCCAGGGCCCTGCCAGTCACCAGCGCCCACTCCACGCAGACCTTCCTTGGCGGCCCCGGCACAGCACCAAGGGTCCCTTCCCGTCCTGTCCGCGGATGCTCACTGCACAATGACCACCAAGATTACACAATTTTGGAGTGGGGGGCATTTTTAAAACCTGCAGATTGCTGAGATGAAGATATTATACATCTACTGGGCACGGCAGCGCACGCCTGTCATTCCAGCACTCGGGAGGCTGAGGCAGGAGAGTGGTTGCGAGTTCGAGACCAGCCTGGGCTACAAAGTGAGCTCAAGTTCAGCCTGGACTACATAATGAGACCCCATCTCAAAAAGACAAAAAAAAAAGATATTATATATGTTCACACTGAAGTATGAGACATTAGAAACAACACAGAACACCAAGTGCAGCATGGCCTATCCTGCAAGTTGCTACTCAACTTCTGTCCGGGGAATGGGATCTCTTTTGGCATGGCGACCCTGCAAGAGATCACTGAAGTTCTTCGTTTGTTGTTTGATAAACTGACACAATTTTAATTTAGGTATTACTTACACTTTAATAACAATAACAGAAATGTGTCTATGGAAATGAACACCAGAACATTTACGACCCTGCAGTTCAGAGGATAAGACACTGAGCGAACAACTAATGCTCTGGCAACTGCTCCTCAGAAGCTGCGGCAATGCCATTGCTCAAACTTCTCTGGGAAGGGCAGCGACCACAGCGGGAACTCCAGCCAGCAACAGCCATGCCCACAGGACCGCGAGACACCAGCCAGCTCTGGTCACCACACTAGGGTGGATTTCGGGACCACGCTACTATGATTAGGCGAACTATTTCATTTCATACAACTAAAATGGAGAACACTGGAAATTAAAATCAAAATGGAACAACTATGTAAGTAATTTTTAAAAGTAAGCCAAAAGGCAGATTTTTCAAGTGTTGTGAGAAACGGTCTAAACATAATGCGCTCTAACATATTTACAGTTATACTTCAGTGAGTACCTGAGCTTTGACGGGTTAAGACGATGTGAGTGACCTCTAATACTGAAAGAGGAACAAGTCTCAGAACCAAAATTGAACAGGATATCTATTTTTCAGTCTATGCCTTAGCCAGGGTGAGCAGTAAAGAGTACAAAGCAGTTTTCCTTACATACCAATCATTTCAGAAATGAAAAAACATTCATATGTCACACGACCTAATGACACACAGTCTTAGTACCTCATTTCTGAATCAAAAGGCACAAGCCTTGGAGGCAAGTTACTCACTACATCAATTACAACTAATCCAAGGAAACCAGATTCTAAGTCGCTTTTAGCTTTCACTCTAGGAGCAGTGTGTTTTAGTGAGTGAGTTAACTATGGGAAATGCGGAGCTAAATCAATTTCAGGGATAAAAGTTCTCAAAAGATTTGTTTCTTCCACATCTTTTTCCAAAAGGAGTAAGAAGTCAACCCAAAGGAAGCGGAACAACAAACACGAGTGGCTTACACAGCTCCCGCGTCAGGCTGGCGTGGTCAGGCCACGGGGCCAGCAGGGCGCACAAGCATGGCTGAGACCAGACCCTCAGAAGGCGCGGTGCCGGGCCTGCAGTCTGCATGTGGAGCATGCGTGACGGCTCCACAGGACAGGACCATAGTGCTACCTGGGGACAGGGTAGAACTGGCTCAGATTAACATCCCATCCCTCTTACTTCATGTGATGGTTTGTGTCTAGACGTCCCCCAAAGCCTCATGTGGTCACAGGTGGGGCTTCTCAGAGGTGGGTGGATCCGGATCAAGAGTGTCTGGGATCAACTGATGGAGCAATGCTAGGCTCAAGGGCACTAGGATTAGAGGTGTGAGTGCTGCCCGCCCTGAGTAGCCTGGATGAGATGTAAGGGACAGAAAGAGTGTGGTCATCCCTTACTACTTTGCTGCCTTCTGCCTGCCACTGACTATTTCTCCTCTGTGATACCCCTCTGCCATGTGCCACCCTGCCTTGGAGTCAGACAACTGTGGACTGAAACTTCTACAACCTGTAAGCCAAAAAAACCTTTTCTCCCTTAACTTGTGGGTGTTGGGTATTTTCTCTCAGCAACAAGAGAAAAGTAACTAAGATACTTGATACAAAGTGTAACGTTTTGCTTTTCATTATTAGAACATACTTTCAGTACATAGTAATTACATTCCTAGTGGGAAGTTGGTATATGTATGTCACACATCTTAATTCTTTTTCATACCTTTCCCCTCCTCTTCCTTTACCTCCCCCATCTCTCAATCCCCTTCCCATTTGAGAAAGATCTACCTTCTTATTTCTCATTTTCTGTCTTTTATTGTGATCTTTACTTATATTTTGAGTTTCTCATATAAGAGAAACCATGTAATATTTAAGCATGTGTGTCTGATTTATTTTAATAATACCATGGTCTCAACAGGCATGCATTTTCCTACAAATAATTCAAGTTTATCTTTTATTATGGTAACATAGTACTGTATTGTACATAAATATCACATTTTCCTTATCTATTCATCTGATGATAAGCATAAAGACTGCTTCCAAGATTTAGTGATTAAGAACTATACTGCTATGAACAATGTAAAGATTTACATGAATCTTAAAACAGACTTTGCAGATAACTAAGGTTTACTGTGGTTTCTGTTTTAGGGTATATTATGGAATCTTGGGGACTTGGCAAGTGTATTAAACTTTAATGGGTATCTGATGGACAAAATTGAAGACAAAACAAAAATACATCATGCTTACGGCACAATATATTTCTTTTTTCCCTGTTTTGCAGTACACAAATTCTTTGTTTGTAAGAAAGGCAGGCCTAAGTTAATTGCATCTGCATGGCTGCAACTGATGCAAAAATAAGTTTGTTTGTTTTTTTTAAATCAAGGCACCAACTAGGGGTGGCAACATTTAGTAATCCCAGCACTGCAATCCCAGCACTCTGGGAAGCTGAGACAAGAGTATCCCAAGTTCAAGCCCAGCCTGGACAGCTCAGTGAGACTTTGTCTCAAAGTAAAAAACAAAAGCAGTCTGGGACACAGCTCACTATAAAGGTCCTGGGTTCAAACCTCGGTACTACAAAGTTTTAAAGAATCAAGGCATAATCTTGGCACTTAGGAGGCTGAGGCTAGAAGATGGGGAGTTTGAGGCCAGTCTAGACTGCATAGCTAGATGGAAGCCAACCAGAGCTATAAAGAAAGACCTGACTTAAAAAAAAAGAAAGAAAAGAGAGAGAGGGAGGGGGACAGAGAGAGAGAAAGAGAGAATGAATCAAGTTACAGTGGCTAAAGAGTAGTTCTATAGTGAACCAAGTTTGTTTTGGAAGCAACACCCATGATGATTCACTAGGAATACTGTGGAAAACATCTTATACAATGTAACTTGCATGCCAGGGACTCTAAACCTGAACTGTATGATTGCCCAAATAGTCTGAAGTGTCTCCCCAG
Organism: Cuniculus paca; assembly: GCA_004365215.1. Taxonomy (NCBI): domain Eukaryota; kingdom Metazoa; phylum Chordata; class Mammalia; order Rodentia; family Cuniculidae; genus Cuniculus; species Cuniculus paca. Next base: position 15,374 of record RJWT010014610.1, on the reverse strand, counting down.
TCTCAGAGTTCATATGTTCATGGCCTGGGCTAGTAAGCACCTGGATGGCATAGTGTAACGACCTGGCAAGTCTTCAAGATGCAGGGATGGGACTTCACAGGTTTGACTGTAAACTGAGCAATGAGACACTTGAAAGCTCTCACAGAGGATTCAAAGACTCTGCCAAAGGTAAGAACTTGGTGTGGCTCATGAATTAAGAGATGCACTATGACTTACTACTTTGAGAACTTTAAGAAAGAAATAAGCTTGGAGATGTTATTTATAAAATAAAGATGGTGACCTATTCTTTAAACTCTTGACCTAGATCTAATGATTAGCTTACAGGAAATACATGTTAGTAGATACCACAGGGATACAATCAGCAGAATCCAAACCTCAGGAAAAGTCTTATTTCTTAAAAATTAATATTAAATAAAGAAAAGCAAAATGTAGGAGGGGAACTCACATTCAGAGAGACTTAAGACACACTTTAACTCCAACATTTGGTACTTAGATCCTGACACAGAAAACAAACTGTCATACGTATTGTGTATGTTTAAAATTTTTAAGACATTTGAAAAGGTGACTTGAAGAGGAACATAAGTGAAATACACTAATAAGGCTAAGTAACTGGTACATGTGATTTCATCATACAACTCATCCCTCATTTTTCTGTATTTACCAAACGAAGCACTATCATCAAGAAACAGTGGGTGGCATCTTACCTTCCCCTTAGGACCTGCTTGACTTTGCAGTGAAAAGACAGAGGAACAGTGAGCAGGAATCTCAGCAGAATGAGAAGCCCACAGAGAGCAGTGCCCTCACGACCCACGACCCTCACACTGATGCGATGGGGGAGACATTCCAGAACAAGTAGACCCTTCTCAATCACAAGGGGATGTTATGAAGGTGCTAATAACAGCACAACTGATTGGGGGCGCTGCACCAAAACACACATTTCATTCATTCAGTAGGGAGAAAGGTTTCTTGAGTCATTCTGTGCCTTGATTGTTTGAAAAACATCCTTTCTCACTAACAGTACCAGGCTTGTGCAATGATCCAGCGTGGCTCCTCACACACCAAGGATTCACCACACGTCTGCTCAGGAGACACTGCCCGCGACAGGAGAGCAAAACGACTTCTTGCACAAGGGCGGTGTTTCCCAGAACCTTTCCTGCTGCTTGAGAATTGCTCTGAAGTATCCTTGGAGGCTCATATGCCTCACCACCTAAACCCTGTCGACATGTACTTGGTAAACACAGATTTCTGCCAGTCCACCTTCTCACTAGAATTCACTATACAGACTCTAACACTGTTCTTTCTTTACGCTGTTCTCATATTTCTAATTCTTCAGTTCCTGCCTTTTCTAATGATACTCAATGACATATTTAGAGGACTAGTTTTCATTTTGTGTATTTAGGAATTAAGTTTCTTTTAAGTTTATAGAGTTTTTTTGCTATCCCAAGTACATATTTTAGCAATTTGGGGTACCTCCTGGAGTTCATAAATGCTATGACACAGCTAAGGGTAATGATAAGAATAACATGGGATCTGCAAAGAATTCACACTGAGGAAAATGATGCAGGAAGAAAGTTAAAAAGGAAGATAAATATTTTCACATTATCACAGGATAGAGAAATTTTGCTATTGTTAATGTGCACTAGCAGGAGAATAGATAAAGGAAATGAATTTAGAACAAAGACTAGTGTAAAATGTAAAATGACACAGAGGCTGAACTTGCAATTAATTCTAATTCCCAGAGCCTGTGAGTTTATAATTAAATATTTACTATATATAAGAACTTATTTCATAAAGACCAATTTTTAAAGATAAAAAGCTTTACACTATTTTAACCTATGCCCGAATTTATTCACCAATCCTATAAATATTTTTGAGGATGAGTGATTCACTGATAAACATGTCTTAGCTCTGAGGATGGAATGAAGTTGCAAATCCCTGCCTCATGGCCTCGATTCAGGGAGTGAAGAAGGGAATGGAAAGGAGGTAAAGGTAAGTTTACCACAGGCAAGTTTCCCCAGTTCATGCACATTTTCCTGCTTGACAATAAACATCTTCTAAGCATCAGGGAAATGAAAGTAAAAGGGAACAGAGCAGTTATGTTAATTGGACACACTCACGCCCAAATTGGTAGGATCATAAATTTATCCTAAATTCTAAGGCACCTATCCTTCCTTTCTAGGGAGAAAAAAATCTAATCACTTGTCATTTTCAACTACTGCTGCTTTATAGAAGTGCTCTAGCCAAATTCTGTTCTGAAAAGTCATTTGAACATTTAAAATCATTCTCTTGCTTAAATAAGTATTCAATATTTAACAAATTATTTTTTGTTATTATCCATCAGGCACTAAACATACACTATGTTAGAGAAATATGGTGCAGAATACATAAGCCACTGTAAATTTTCCTAGCAGCTACATTTAAAAAGTGAATAAATTTCAATATCTTATTTAACATAATATACCCAAAATGTTATCATTTAAATATTAATCAGTATAAAAATAAGATTCTTCTTTCAGTTAAGTTATTAAAATTCAGTGTATAATTTTATACTATAGCTCATCTCAATTATTCTGACATTTTAAATATTCAATAGCTGCATGTGCCTAGTGGTGACTGTATCTATTAGAAAACAGAATTTTACACTACAACGTATCTTAGACATTAAATTTCCACAGGAAGTACTACCTTGCCTTGTTTAGATTTAGATCACATTTAGATTTCATAATATTTGTACTTGAAAAAGATCATGTACACAAATTGTTCTTCACATTTTTCAAACTGACCTAAAAACTGAATCAATTAATTTCTGTTTTGAAATTTAAACAACCCTGTTACTTAGTTTCCTTAGCCCCAGTTCAATGACTTGATGGCTGCAAATAGCTAGTAGTTCTGTTCCTAGACAATATAGTGAAAAGTTTACAATATTAAAATTGCTTTCTCTTCAACTTTCATTTGAACCAATTTGGTCCGGGCAGACAGTTGTTTTTCTAATCTAGAAAATATAATCTGTAAAATCTTCCACAGAAACTTAAGCAGTTTCTTTGAGTCTACAGAACAGCGGTCTACTGGTTTAGAAGTTAGATGCTCCAACCCTGAGAAAAGGCGCTCACTTCCCTTTCTTAACTGAAAACAGTGCTATCTCCCTCCCAGTCACTTGAGTTAGAAACTTCACCCCAATCTGCTTGTCACTGACCCTAATAAGCAAGCAGTACCCTTCTACCACAGTTCGTCTTGCTCTACTCTATCTCAACTGCTGTCCTCTTAGTACAGGTGCACATCTTTGGTAATCTGTACTATTTTATTCTCCCCAAAAGCTAATCTTGAAAACACAGCTCAGGAATTTTCTTTTTCTCTCAGATGTGTCACCACCCATGGGACTGCTACCCAGAAGGAGCTGTGCGCCTGTCTCCAGGGCTCCGCTATGAAAGTCCCTGCTCCTCCACCTGCTGCAGTTTCCAGTGACCAGTGGTCTGACGTTTCCTGCTGCCTTCCCCGCTGCCTGCATTTGGGTGAAGCACACAGTGCACTCCGTGTCTGCCTCTTTATTCTGCACATTATCTGTAAGATCCATTCATGCTGTCGCCTGTACCAGTAGATCCTTTTTATTACTACATTGTTTGATATTTGATGAATATTCCAAAACATGTCCTTTTATTCTACTGATGGGCATGCAGATTCTTTCCAGTTTTGCAATATTATAAATAAAGTTAGTAAGATTAATGTTGGGTTTAAATATTAAGGGAGCTCAAAATAAACGTTCAACATATTTCTACTTTTTTCCCTCTGCTACATTGAAATTGCAGTAGAAATGGATACTTTATGCACTACACAGAATGAAATTAGAGACATTCCAAAACAGGTTTACATTTTAAACAAAAGACATACCATGTATACCTTGGATCATTATACATGTTAAGTACATGCACAGTAAATTCGTATCACATAAACAACCACAAACATTAACCAAACAGAAAAAAAATCTGATTCCATTTATTGTTACATTTTAGTATCTGCTCTGTATTTTCTAGCACATCAAGAAAAGATTAAGTCCAGCAAGAACAAAAATATATATTGTCACTTTATCAGCCCAACAATGAAAAGCAAATAAAATGAGAGAATGCAATCCTAAAAGTTACCAAAAGCTTATCAGTATTAATGTGGCCACTTACACAAGTTCATTAAATTTGAGCACGTAAAATTTTTGTTTTTTCCTAAAATTAGCACTAGCTTATTTCCCTAGCATTATTATTGCTAAACTCAAATTGCAACAAGGCATAGGCCTGGAAGTTAGAAAGGACTGTTACCTTGCCTGCTGGGCCTGCTGCAGGCAGCAGGGAATATTAAAGTGAACTGAATCTCAAGTGAATGTTTTATGAAAATATAACAGCAATTAATATCATTTCTTTCTTTGCGATAGTGTTACTCTTTTCTAAACCAAATATTCTAAAATATACTCAATGAAAGTCATTTTATTGCTGATAGGTTTCTAGTATTATAAAGCAAAAGCAAAGTGGCAAACAGTAGGAAAGTTACTCCTCAGATTGTTGGACAAACACACATGCACACGGAGAATGAACCTGCACCTTTAAAAAGCACTCTTCACTCTTCCGAACAAAGACCACTTATATTTTTATTACTACAAAGTTATAAATTCCTACGAAGAGAAGGGATGAAAACTTCCTAGTTTTCTCCTCACCTCCCATTCTCTGGCTGCCGCGTCACTAATAGGATCCTCTTTTGCTTCAGACTCCTCACTCTTCTTTACTACTATGAACCCGGGTTCTCTGGTGTGTTTGCCAGTGTCGTCTGCATAGATTTCTGGGCTCCACTGAATGAAGAAGGCATACAAGTGGTCTGTCCTGTTAGAACAAGAACCTGTTAGAACTACTATTCTGTATCAGTTACAATTACAAAATTGTATTTGTGAAATACCTTGATAAAACACAAAGACTTAAATATACACAAAATGTACTGCATTACATAAAAAGATAGAGCCCATTATATGGAAGACCTTAATAAAAACACTGTATTTGGCTGTGATCAGGGTTTTGTGAAAAAAACTGTATTAAGATTTCCCCTGGCATGCTTTTGACTGAGTCAGATCTATACAAAGAAATATTTTTCCTTCTTAAAAATACTAGAGATGGGAACCTCAGTCACACAATGATCTAATGATTAAAATACAAGCAAACAATTAATAGTTTCCCATTGTGAAACTTGAACATCATACCAAATTTTTCCAAGTTAACAGAAGTTTAATTTCCTTAAATTTTAAATGACACCAGGTATACATACTGAATTACTGGTTCAGGGAAAGGTAATCTAATCTTTTAAATTTTTGATCCCCTTCCCAATGTCTTGTTAAGTACAGTAAACCCAGAGGTTGTATTCTCTGGTAAACATTTTTAAAGGCCAAACATACATCTTAAATATCTATTGACTTTAATTAGCATAAATAATTGAAAATTGACTAGAAAATTCTCAGCTAACATAAAACAATAATAATGGCTCTGGAAATTATATATCCAATCTAATGATTAAAAAAAAAACATTGGGGGCCAGGGATATAGCTCAGTGACACAAGGACCTGGCTGGCACATGTGAGGTCGTGAGTTCAATCCTGGGTGCCCCCCCCAAATCACAGTATATGTGATAGCTGACATATTTAAAGAGCATTAAGTTTTAATCCTGCAGATAATTTATCACTATCAAGAGAAGTTTTCATAAATTACATGAGTACAATAAAGTTCAGAACCCTAATTATATTAATTTTTAATGAACATCCGCAACGTTCAATAATATTAAAACAAAAAGCCTATGTAAAAGTTAAAATATAACCAAGAGTAGTAGTAAAAACTAAATATAGTTTGAAATTTTCATTTTTGTCATTTAAAGGGAACTGGCAAATTTAATTATCTGGTTCAATCCCTTCCAAGTATTTGTTAATTATGTAAATCATACCACCTACTTTTTACTGTTATCACATTGTGCAGAAGACACACGCAGTGTTCTGTATATCTTGGTAGGGTAAGAAAAGAAGGAAACTCTATCATTTTATACTTAAAAGTAGTAGTATTCAAAGCAGCATACAAAAGCTTTCCAAGAGGTACATGGACTCTTCAGATCTAAGGGAATGAATTTCTACATTCTCAATTTCCACATTACTCTTTGCTCAAACTAATCTGTAGGGTCAAGATACCAAGTAGATTCTATGTGCTCTGCTTTCACTGTGTTTTTCCTAAGCTGTAGAAGAGCATATGCTCACTCATTCAGATTTTTATAATGGTACACGACTTAAACTATAAGCTCTTCCTGGCTGCCCAAGACAGGTGTGGAAGCAGGGAATAATGATAAGACCAAGTAATAAATTCTTCCTCCAAACTTAAGTTTTCAATGGAGTTGTTCACTGATGATCAGTAAAACTAATTTGGCAAAGAAAAGTGATTTTTTGGAACATATACAAAAACACATTTAAAGAATTGGCATTAAAATAAAACTCTTCTTATGTAACTGACTCATTAACAAAGCTTCTCAGGACTTGAAAAAAATGTAACAAAGGAAGGGGTAGAAGAGATGCTGAATCCTATCTCACTCTTTCAATAGACAACATTCACCAATGGATGACTGCATTTTCTGTCAGCATATATCAAACCCAGGCAGGCTAACTCAGGACGTTACTATTCTGACGGAAGAGACAGGAAGTTGTACAATAAATGCAATTTCAGTAGACTTACACACAAATACACGAATGCATAAGTATAGGTACTTTGTGACAAAGAATGATTGTAAGGGATTAAAAATACTTTATAATTACAATCTGTGGGTAGGTATAAAGGGAAATACAAGTTGAAAACTAAAAAGTAATAATGCTGTTTTTAACTGTTGAAGAGTACTTCCAAGTTGTTTTTAAGTAGATAATGAGGGCAAATTGTTATGTTTAGATTCTACTGGGTATGCAGTAATTAAAAGATCAACAGTTTTAACTTAACATGTCTATATTTATAATACAACAGAAATCTCTTACAACTGCTTGAACTTAAAATGAAAGACTTTGCTGTGCAGAGGGTGAATGAGAAATACCTTGAGGACCACCACAACTTTTTAGTAGCCAATTAAGGGTCACATATATAGTAGGCAATCAACATATCTGAAGGAATTTAAATAAAGGGATTATACATCATTCATTGTCTTCAGAAAACTGCCATACCAGTCAACATTCCGACAGTCTTATCTTAAGCACTCTTTGTCACTACTAAAATCTGGTACGCATTCACACTTTTTTTTTCCAATATACCACAAAGATGCAATTACAAATGGAGTAAATTGAAGAGGATCAAATACAAGCTAAATAATTTCAACGTCTCAGATTGTATGTCAACTTTCAATGAGAAAGTATATAACTCAAAATAATACTTTGCTACTGGTATTGTGATATACAAAATAATTCTATCTCAGGAACCTTAAAACATTTTCCTTTTTCCTTTATTTTTTACCTTTCCTGGGGCACGGCGAACCAGTACTCATGCTTCTTGTCTCTCTGTGCATACTGCTGCATTGTAGCACTCGCTTGAGACACAAATGTCTTCCTCATTGGTTTCCCAACTCTGAGACATAAGAACTTATGCAGCCGATGCCTCCTCTTTTCCTTTAGAAGTGCAGAACCTAGACATGCAAACAGTGCTCATTCACTTCTCATACATCATGTGAAATTCACTAGTAATTTTACCTTATAACTTCCAACCACAAATAAAAACTCATTTTACTGGTATGCAAATGAATTCACTGACGTAACTTGTACTATTTTCCATCAAAGATATAGCAAGACTAAATGAAAGACAAGTTAATAGACTAGGACCACTGTGAAAAATGCAAAAGCTTCAGGAATCTTTTAATTAAATTTTTGTTTATAACAACTATGCTAATTGGATATACATATAGAATTTTCTGCATATTCTCCATCAGTCTTTAGAATTATATCTAAATAAGTCTTCAGACTTCTTAAAGGCATAACTTTAATACAGTTACTACAGACAAGAACGACATTTCTGAAGCTTTTATAGATATAAAAAGGTGTGACAAATCAGTCAACAATATGTTAGATACAGCCAACATGCTTGGACAGTTAATTAAGCCTAAAGTATCTCTAACCCTTCAATCAGAGATGCTGATATAAAGTATACCGATGGTCTGATAATACGGTTGAGTTTAGGAACCTGGATATTAACTCATCCTAAGGGAACACACCTTGAATGAAAATACGCTTACAGAGATGTATTAGTCACAGCTTTTTTGCGGTATAAAGTTGGGCGAAATACATAATCTATTTGGGCCCCAGAATTTACACTGGCTAAAATGAGGAATTCATATCATTTTTCACATAGAAGTATTCTACCATTTTGGATTTAGTACATAACTTATTATGTATTACCATAAAATCATAAACATCAGAAACTTTTAATATTTCTCTATTATAGAATATCAAGTTACTTAATATTAACTTTTATTCTGTTAAAACAAACAAACAAACAAAAATCAGTTAGACGTACCTAAAAACATCTACCGATTTTTCTCCTTCAGTATTGGTTATAATAGGACTGCCTTTATCAACTCCTTACCCCCACAAAAAACCTATTAAAATTAGTCTATCACTTTTCAAGATTTCAAAATATAAAGTATCAGATACATGCAAATAAACCATACAAATAATGATAAATAATAAACCATTTGTAACCATACAAATAAAGATATTTATACCAGCATTATTTATGTCTTAATAATATCTAAATAGTTGAATTATGGGTTATTAAAATCATGTTTTCAAAGAACTATAATGACATACAAAGACGTTCATGACATGTTACATTGAAATAAGGAAAAACACTAAATATAATCCTGATTTTATATTAAAAATCCACATGTACAGATATATACAAATATCAAAATTACATATAAACATATACACACATGTAGGCATTCACATACATACACCCTTCAAGAATAAGTGTACTAAATATTAACAATGACCATCTAAATGATATATTCCAGGTTTTTTGTAAATTGTGTAGAATCATCCTATATTTGTCAAATGTTCACTAATATATATAGTATTCATTAGCCCTAAAGGAAAAAAAATTACAGAGGCGAAATAGTCAAATCTTTTACAGAACTTGCTTCAAGTAAATGTATGCATTAACACCTAATGAACAGCATCTTTATGTCTTCCAGGCAACTCAATTGGATGATTAAAAGAAAATTCAGTATTGTAACAATGGAACAGGATTTTTTTGTGCATTTCTGGCAGAGATGTAAAATGGTGCAGCCACTGTGGCAAACAGTGGCTTCTTCAAAACTATAAACGATCGCTTCTCGGCCTTTTGGCTAAGATCAAGTGTAGCAAAACTATAAACGAAGATTTTCCATACAATCCAGCAATTCCACTTCTGGGAATATGCCCCCCAAAACTGCACATTGGGACTCAGATACTTACACACCAGTGTTCACAGAGGTATTACTCACAACAGTCAAAACCCAGACATCGTACATTGTCCATCAGTGAATGAATGGACTCACAAAACATGGTATGCGCACTGGATGTCAGGTACCCAGCCTTAAAGATGCAAAAACCCTAACACATGCTGTACTGTGGAGGGGCCTGGAAGGGTTATGCTAAGTGAAAGGAGTCAGGCAAAAAACAAAAAACACACTGTGCGACTCCACTTACATAAAATACCCAGAATAAAGACAGAAACCAAACGTACAACTGTGCTGGCCAAGGGTGTAGGGCAGGGAGAATGACTATTTACTGTTTATCAAGTGCAGAGTTTCTGTTTGGGAAGATAAAAAATCTCCAGACAGGTGTTGGTGATGTTTGCACAACAAAAATGCAAGCATTTAAGTCCACCCAAGTGCTTAAAAATGGTTAAAATGATAAATATTACATTTTACATTTAAAGAAGTCAAAATGTTGTTTTATTGCATATTTTAGCACAATAAAATTTTTCAAAATAAGAGAAAGAAAAATGCATATGCAAATTGAATTAATCTGGGATCAGATCATAACAGAATTAATGTAAGAGATGTTTGCCAAGCTACTTGAGCTATGGCCTACTTAACCATAACATATTAAAGAAGCACAGTATATGAGAAGTAAAAGAGCCTATTGCTATAATTTTCACAATAAATAGAACCAAAAAACAGAAGTGAAAGAGAAGACCATATTTTTATTGACCCTGAATATTTGTTTTAAAAGGATAACATCAGGTGATGACAGGACTTCTGGATACTTGGAAGAATTCTAGAAACAGATTTTTATGTCCAACTGCACTTTCAAAAACAAAAAAGTGGAATACAACTTTGGCAGTTATAAACTGCAATTAGAACATTACATATGCAATGATAAAAGACAAAACTAGAACGGAAAACAGAGTCTTAAAAGACATACACTTGTGTGCACTGTCAAGGGACAGCTTAAAGAGACCGTTTCGCCACGTGCATGCAGATGTGGGCCAAGGACAGCCCAGATGTCCTTATCCCAGCACCTCTGTCGAGAGGGTTACCCTTCAGACAGGCCACGAGGCAGCAGCTCTGGAGGTGCTGAAGAAAAGGAGAAGGCACTGAATAAAATGAACTCCCTCCGCACACTCTGCAACACTTACCTTCCACGTGTCCATCCGCAGACGCAATTTTAGGCTTCATTTCTTTTTGCGATACCTGCTGAATGTTTTCCCTGTGCTGCTTTGTTTGCTGCATAGTATGAGTTTTCCAGAGTTTGCGCAGCTCTTCAACCTCTGAGTCCTGACTTTGCTCCTTTCCTTCCTGGTCTTTATTAATAGTTTGCTTTTGTTTAAATTCTGTTGTTTCTCCACAAGGCACATTTTCTTTCCCGCCTCCATCTTGCTGCAGGGCACTCTCAGGAGGAAAAGGATGCTGGTCCACATGACCTTTCACACCTGGGCTTGGTTCTGTGGGGACTGATGCTTCCTGAAGCTTATCTGTCACCTGATCTGTGTCCTGAGTGGCCATTTCAAGATGACTTAAATCCGCGTCATGAGACACAGTCCCAGCTCCTTTGGTAGAATGTCCAGCGTTGGCTTCCAAGTGAGCAGGTGGACTACTAGACTCTGACTGGGCTGTGGACCCTCCTACCCTAGTCTGACTGACAGTTTGCACGGATTCTGAGGACGCCCCAGACGACTTATCTGAAGAGACACGCTCCTCTCGGATGGGAGAGAGCTCTGACTCTGTGAACACTTCCTCAGAGAGAGACTCCTCGGTGCTCCTGGGAGCCATGCTGGCACTGTCATTACCTGCATCACGAGTTCTCGAGTCTATTTCCTCCGTATTCACTCCTGTTATTTTCTTTGAATGGCAGAAGTCCCTTCCTGATAACAGATCTATTTCTCTGTCATTAAACAAAATTAAAAATGGTTAGATTTTAAAAACTGTAGTATTTTACTTTCTGCAAACTGAGTACTGAATTAATATTATTGAAAAGGCTTCTGAGAAACACAAAGTGTACATCTCAATAGAATGTATTTGATTTACTCCAATAGATGAAGTCAAACTTTTACATCAATAGCTCAAGATTTGGAAAATATCCATGCAGGATTTCCTTGCAGGTAATACTTGAAGAGAATTTAATGACTAAAATTCTGGATGAAGTTTTAATTTTAAACTGAAATTTACTCAATGATGCAATATAGAAAATAAATTTAAGAGAAATTTTCAATAGGCATTTTAAATCTTGTAGTAAAGAATATATTATAACACACACATGCACAATGCTTATTTACACTCGAAGGGCTGAGTGCAAACTGAACGGAAATGAAGCAAACACACTTTCAGAGTATATTCACATTAATAACCACTCTTCATAACAGTTTCAAGAGAACTTGTCCAGTTGAAGAATATAGGTAAAGAACGTGTGTGTATGGTTCCTGAGTGGGTCTAGATTTCCATCATAAATGCTGTTTGTTTAGGTAAGCACTGGTGTTCACAGGCTATAGTTTACATTCTGGAGAGGGAGTATGAATGCCTATGTCATGAAGCACAAGTCAATAATGCAGAAGGATGGTTCCAAGTACTTTGTGACAGATGGAAACTGCATGAATTCTCACTGAGGGTGTTAGCTTTTGTGCATATACAGCTGGAAGACCAGGCAAAAAATATCCTGCACAGAAAGGACTGGAAAATACATCAACAAAAATAATTGGCTTTCTCTGGATGGTGAAACTGAGTAACTCTTTTGCTGTTTTGCTATTTTATTTTAGATTTTTCAAAAATCCTGTAACAAGTATGTGTAATTTTTATAAGTAGGATGTGTAAAATTTATTTTTGAAATGCTATTTGGTTAAAGCCCAATTCCTATCCGTGCTGTCTTTGTACTGGACTCGTCTTTTAACACAAGGGTCTCATTCATGTTGTTTAATACGCGATGGCGTCATCTACTGGTGACTCACTCGAACTGCATCTTTAGGAGGTTTCAATAAGCAAGGAGCTCTGGAAAATTTTATCTGAAACTTAGTAGAATTAGGTAAAAGGATGAGGATAAAAACCTAACAGGGTATGTATTTACATAAGTGCTGTACTTTTCAAAGTTAATATGTTGAAAGGCTAAACATATATGCCAACAATGTTGCTACTGTTCAATATAGTCTCAGAAAATATCTTTGAAATCAATTTTCTGAATTTTTTACCTCATTTTTCCTGCACATAACCAACCAAAACCACAAAACCAACTAAATTTTTTACCTAATTTTTTTCCACACATAACATTGCTCTGAAAAACCATTTATTTTATTTATCAGATTTGGTGAGAAATACTGTTTTTAATTATCCTATAAGGCAATATTTAAAAATTTCTTTTTGAAGAAATTTTTAATGTTTGGATGCAATGCATAGTCTTTCCTGGTGACACTAATGAAACCGATTAAAAGGGAGGGTGAGCTGCAACGTCTGTAGAACAGTCACAGAATAAGAGCTCCCCAACTGCGTAATGCAAGTGGAAAGGGGGCACTGGCTGATGTTTCATATCCATACACAATCCTCCCATCCTCTTTCTTGTTCCATCTCACTCTTCACTCTCTCTTTCATCTGAGTCTCGTTCCTTCATTAGCCCCCAATAATCTTTTACTTGCTTAAACTGGCTTTGGATAATAATTTATAACTATAACAAGTAGTACAGGACGATGACACCCTCTAGGAATTATCTGGGGCTATAAAGAGTAGCTCAAGCGCCAGGGATTTAGCTCAGAGGCTCAAGCGCTTGCCTAGTAAGCACAACTTTGTGAGTTCAATCCCTGGTACCAGAAAAAAAAAAAAAAAGAGTAGCTCATTAAGTCAAAATAATATCTATTGTTTGGAAGGTATGACAGAAATATTTCCAATAAGGGATTTTATTCTATCACAGGTATCCTAAAAACTCATATAGTCTTCCTCAAGACAAAAAAATATATATATAATTCTCTCCTTTGTAAATTATTCTTCCCAAGAGTTAACTATACAGTAGCCAGTACCATCCCTGTAAGTTAGCAGAATCATGCATGGAGAAGCAGTGAAGCTCTTTCCTATCACACATCGATTTTCTTCCTTTTCACTCCCTCCCTCATATACTTATATTTATCTTTTTTTCTTTCATTTCTCATTTCTTTTTCTCCCTCGGGTCATTAGTCTGGTCAAGCATACTACTTCCAAAAGATCTGCCCAATCTGCTGACTCATTCTTGTGCTACCTGATCATACAAATTTCCTGACCAGTGTACTCGAAGGTTAATGCTTCCTATTCATGCAACTTGTGGGTTTTCTACTGTGTACTTTATAGTCCTCTAGGTGAGAAGAGAGAAAGCATACAAATCAATACACTAGAAAGATACAGCTATGCTGGCCATAGCAATGTCAGGTCTATACCTCACCCTTCAAGTACTTCTGAGAAAAATCTGTAAACTATCTTTCACAATGATTAGAAGTAGGTTATAATTCTTAACAGTGGACCTAAAAAAAGGGCTGGTAAGCACTGATGAGTTACTTTTCAACTATTTGATTCTCTGACCAAAAACAGAAATATGAATTTAAAGTAATACCTATTATAGATGCATTCAGAATAATCTTTTATTATTGCATATATTTCTTATTTCATTACTGACAAAACAGAATATGGCTATAATAAAACTACAAAAAACAGCCAAGAGGATGAGAGCAGGGCCAACTCTCTGGATGCAATCAACCACAGCTGAGGAAGAACACTGTTCTTACTTGGGGAAAGACTCCTTTATCTCGTGGTCCAGAATATCTCTGTACATTGCGGCCGACATCACCTCCTCCATGGGGCACATGATGCCATATTCCTCACAGCCATTCTCTTGGACCAAAGGGTCGGTTTTATGTGGATCGAACATGATATTGTTTGGTGTAACCAGCAGCACACCACTGACTGTGCCCTAAGGTGAAAAAAGAAAGTAATGTTTAATTTTCAAAGCTTGAAATTTCAAAACTAGTGAACTATTTTACTAATTTTCTTATGCTGTTAGGTCATCTATTACATATTAAATTCTAGAACAATGGCGTTCTCATGAAAACTTAACAGGAATGCTTTCCCAGTAAATTCTGCCCTGTAGCAGGGGCAGAACACAAAGAATATCATATTCCATCTATAACCATCCAGTCAAGCATTAAAATTTGTAAACTCAGTAAAATACTGTTGTATCTCATGTTGGGAAAATAATCTCAGAAAGGTAAGAAGGGATGTAACGAGGTCAGCTTTACACTAATTCGCACGCTTCTTCCTGCATTACTTGTTCTCTGCAGGTACCAAATACAGTTTCGTGAACACAGTGCAGATTATTAAATTACCCTTAATAATTCAGTCCACAATAAACAGAAAAGCACATGATTTCATTAAAATATCTTTTTAAAAATCATTCCTTTCACTTGACTTTGTGACCTTGGGTAAGTAGAGCTTCTGAGTCTTTTTATTTTTCATCTGTGAGATTAGGTAGATTACATGACCACTAAAGGACACAGTCATCATTGTGAATTTCACCATAAAAAGCTATGAAATTTTAAGTATATTTATATAATAGAGATACAAACCTCAAGAGTCTACCCACTTTTTATAAACTAAAGTTCAAAAGCAGCTGATCCCAGTAATGTTAACAGTTGCTGAATGTTCCACGTGTATCTAATTTCATATACCTAGATTTCATTTAATCTTCATAACCACAGTACAGTGAAATAGGTATAATAATTTTGAAGAAATCCTCACCAACAAGGGTTCAAAACCTAGGTAGTTTGTGCTTTTTACTATAATCCTTTGGGATCCACATCACAATCACTCCAAATCAAGTGTGACACATTCCTTTCTATCATTGCGTGTCTCTC